>CM017197.1:14474064-14499064 GCA_004837865.1 Musa balbisiana
TACTCTATCTTTTAGCTAATATAAATTGATGTTCTTGGATCAATCTAAAATACTATAGATTGGAATTACTCTTCTAGAAGCCAATAAGTGATATCAAAGCTTGATTTGAAGAAGATCAACAGGAGTATATTGATTAAAAAAGAAAAGAAGACTAATATATTAAAAAAAGTGTTTAGAAACAAAAGGATGGTAATTATTGGAGTAAGTGTTTCTAATCAAATTCTTCCCATCTTCAAAGGTGATAATTATCAATTTTGGGCCATTAAGATGAAAACTATATTTATTTCATAAGAATTTTGAAATTTGGTATAAGATAATTTTGTTGAGTAGGATCCTAATATTACTTAAGATCAAAAGGATCAAATGAATAAGAATATGTAGAAAGATACAAGAACTCTCTATATGCTATAATAAACAATAGATAAGTTCCTATTTTCTTGAATCATGATAGCATCAACATCAAAAGAAACCTGAAAAATATTAAAATGTGTGTTTAGAGGTATAGAGAATAAAAATTCCAAAGCTTTAAATTTTTTGACGTGAATTTAAAACTCTTATGACGAAAGATTCTAAATCTATCATTATTTTTTTTCTCAAATCTCTTCTATTGTGAATCAAATGAGATCTTATAGTGAAAAGCTAAAAGATCAAACCGCAAATCAAATGAGATCTTGTAGTGAAAACCTAAAAAATCAAACTACAGTAGAAAAGGTTTTATGAAATTTATTTCTAAAATTTGATATGATTTTTATCGCTATAGAAGAAGCTAAAGATGTAAGTACATTGTCTATTGATGAATTAATGGGCTCTCTTTTAGTTCATGAATAAAGACTAAATAGATCTTTAAATAAAATTTCAGAACATGCTTTTCAAATAAAAACATATTAGATGAAAAATCAAAAGAAAAATTCAGAAATCAGATATGAATGGAGAGATTAAAATGGTAGAGGTCATGGATGATTTGGTGTAATAACAAGGTTGATCAAATGAGGGTAAGAGGAACTCTAACAAAGATAATAAAGAAACCTGCTAATATTTTTATTTAAAAAAATTAGGCATATTAAAAAAAAATTCCTGGTATAAAAATAAAAATCCAAATGTTCCTCTTGCTCTCACTATAAGAAATATGACCATCTTGAAAAAGATTATTGGAATAAAAATCAAGCAAATTATAATAAGAAAAATAATAGTGAAAAAAAGGATGGAGAAAATATTTTCTTTATAGCATCTAATGAAGAATATTCTAGATTTATTTGGTTTTTGGATAGTGGATACAGTAATTATATGATAAGGTATAAAAGTATATTTTAAAGACTTCATGATTTAATCATATCTATAGTACATATGGGAAAATATAATAATATTCAAGTGGAAGGAAAAAAAATAATTGTTGTGAATACCAAATATGATAAAAAATTTATTAATAATATAATATTTATTCCTAATTTAAAATAAAATCTCATTAGTATATAGAAACTAATGAAATAAAAGATATTATGCTATTTTTAATGATGAAAATACTTGATTTATGATAAGAAAATTAAAAAAATTAATAGCAATTGTAAGGATGACAAAGAAAATGAAGTGTTTCCATTATTATTTTTAGATTTCTCCTTACATATATACACTACTACTGATGAATCGATATTATGATATAAAAGTTATGACCATGTGAATTTTTGTGAGTCTAGGAAAAGGATGAGGCTCTGAACTCTCATGACAATAAGTTTGCAACTAAAAAGAGACCAAGGATAACAAGGAAGCTGCAATGACTCAAAAAAAAAAAAAAAGAGATGATAATGAGATGACTTTGAAAAAATATGTAAAGATTAAGAAAAAGAAATGAAAGGCCTTATAATAAAGTCTAAGGAGAGAAAGGTCAAAATTCATAAGGAGTTGCGGTCTATGCCGCAATTGTCTAAAAAAAGGAAAATGATCCTATCTTTGTTAAGTTGGGTTTTGATAAAAATTCAAGGAAAAAAAATACTAATCATGATAAACAAAGCAAAAAAATCATTGAGCATTAATAAGTTCCTAAAGACAGCTAAAAAAGTTCTTAGATACATAAAAAAAAACTCTCAATTATGATATCTATTATATTATGAGTAGGTAAAAGATTTTAAATTATATTCTTATACTAATAGTAATTGGGCTAATTGTACAGATGATAGAAATGGCACTTTAGGATTTGTGCTTAGCTTGTGTGATATCATGGACAACAAAAAAATAAAAATTTATTGCTCTCTTAAGCTCTGTGGTGGAGTATGTTACGATTACAAGTATAATATGTCAAATACTTTGGCTTCAAAGAATTCTAATAGATCTTTGAAAAAAATAAGATAGACCAACTAAAATTTACTATGACAATAAACCTAATATTGCAATGATAAAGAATCTTATCTTTCATGGGCATACCAAACACATTAAAATTTAATATCATTTCATTCATGATAAAGGAGAAATTCAAATGGACTATTGCATTTGACTTGTCGATATCTTTATAAAAGTTTTGGCAAAAATATTTTTTCTTTTTCTTTTTGAAGATAATTTCAAGTTATAACTATTTTGAATTAAGAGAGTATGATAAGATTAATTCAAATAGTTAGGATTAGATAAAATAAAAAGATTAAAATTTAGATTAAAATAAATAGATGAGAATGATAAGATTTATTAGAATATGATAGATTTTTTTATTATTTAAAAATTTTGTACTTTTTCTTTCTTTTATTTATTTATCCTAAAATTCTCAAGGAAATCCAACAGTAGCTTCTGATCTCATGGTGTTAACTCTACTTTTATCACCATCTCAAATTACCTTCAGTTCTTGTTGTGCAGTTCAGTAACAAGCATTGTACTTCTTATACTTTGCTGGCATTTGAGAAGGCGTGTAAGATAGCTTTCTCATCTTCTATTCCATCCGTTTTGTTGGTACTCAGTAACAAGCGCGATCTCCTCAAGCATGTGACCTCGAAAGGCCCCTGCAAATGGACACCCCATGGAATGTTCCCTTATCATCGCCGGAGTCAGCAGGGTTGCTGCCAGCAACGAGGGACGAATTGGTCGCGTCAGCTTGGAACTGGGTCAGGTTCTTCTCCCCCTTGTAAACTACAATAAGGGTTAAGCCCAAGAACGAACCAGAAGAAGAAAAGGAACAAGGCATGTAATACCTTCCAAAGTTGCCCAAAGGGGAGTTGGTCCTCAATAAGGGATAAAAAAAGAAGAGAGGATATATATTTTTATCTATCATAAAAAAAGATAATCATCAAGTCAGATTCAATTGGGATCTTTCTTGTACCATCAAAAACTTTAATATATAAACCCTCTGCCACTATATTACAATATTACAATGATCATAAGGAATTAGAACTTCCTATTGTGTTTAGGTATTTGTCCTAATTTTTAAATTAACATAAATACGACGATGATTTCGTAATAAGTTAAGACAAATTTATATGAGAAATTAAAGAGAGTGATGAATTAGAGTAATCTTAATTAGAAAAATGGGTGATAATATATCATGAATCTAACTTGGATCCTCCGAAACGGATGGTTCGCGTTCTAATTCATACATGGACCGATAAATTAAAAATATTCACGCACCAATAAAGTCATCTCAAATGTGAAGATTGAATTATTATTGTATTTTCCTACTCATATTTGGCCAATGTCAATGTCACTTGTTCATGGTGGAAACAGCTAAGTATGAAGCTAGTTTAATGAGCGATGTGACTTGGGGGGTGTCGTCGAGTGGGGAATGTTGGGAGGTTTTCTACTGTGTGATGATAAGTAAGTGTCACAGATTGATAATTCTTGCTATCTATCTGCCTCAATGGTTGTGATACCACTTGATGCATTATATATCTTGCATTGCACTCAGCATCATCAGAAGATTATGTTGTTCTACAGCAGTCTACATTTGACTTGCAGGACTCACTGGAGGAAACTTGCAAGCAACATGAATGAAGTTGCCACCTGATGCAATCACCTGTCATTCTTTTTCCCCAATCCTGCTATCAAAGTCTGTGGAGATGGATGAGACCTGAGATCGATAGGTTCATCTTGTAGAATTCTTTGTCTTGAATGTGTCTGATAGAGTGATTACACAGGAAGATGAGTGATCCATGTTTGTCACTTGTGGCTAAATCTTTACACACACAAACAAAGATGTTGCATTCATTAGTCGAATCATGATCGTAAAAGTGTAATTTTATCGAGCATTGTCCTTCAATGATGAGATGAGATCATTTTACTATATAATTTAGATCATATCTACATCAAATCAATAATTTTTATCATTTTATTTCCAGATATATGTTGCTTAGTCTTGTGCTCATTTTGTTAAATCATTAGTACAATCGATTAATAATGTTGCTTAGTCATAGAGTCGTTTTATCTTTTCCTTCTTCGAGATCATGTTATGAAAGATGGAACCGATAGATGGAACCGATTACGTTTTAGTATGAGAATGTGAATGCAAGATCAAATAAAAAATTATAATATGATAGCTTTGGATTAACATTCTCATACTAAAAATGTAATCGGTTCCATCTTTCATAACATGATCTCGAAGAAGGAAAAGATAAAATGGAGGGTGAGAAGAAAAATTAAAAATCAAAATAGAAATCTATTAGAGATCAACAACTAGACAACATAACTTATATAAGATTTAATATGATTCGATAACTCTCATTTATATTCATGAAAAAAATTAAAATTTTTATTATGTGGGATTAATTACAAGACATTGAGTTATCCCCGATAAAACATAAATTTTTTTATAGATTTTCTCACATAAAACCTAAGAATTTATATGATAGTTTTGAATTAGAAGTTACTATGAAGGGTGAGAAGAAAAGTTAAAAATCAAAATAGAAATCTACTAGAGATCCACAAATAGTCAACATAAGTAACATTAGATTTAATATGATTTGATAACTCTCATCTATATTCATGAAAAAAAGTTCAATTTTTTATGATTTGAGATTAATTACAAGATATTGAGTTATGGCTGATGAAACACAAATTTTCTTATAGATTTTTTCACATAAATCTTGAAGAATTTATATTATTTTCTCACACTCTCTAAATACTATGAAGACAAAATTAGAAGTAACAAAAGTATTTCTTACATCTTGCTTTTCTGTATGAGACTAAAAGAATCAAATATTAATTACTAAGATTTCTTTTATTGAAAATTGCTCCTTTTATTAGGATTTCTTATGCATCGACTCTAAGAACTTTAAAATGCTTATTAATCTCAATAATATCTTCTTTGATAGATATTTTATCCAGTTTTATGCCTTCTATATAGAAAATATTTTTGCTCCACACCATCGAACCTTTTGTGCTTTGATACTATTTATTAGCGAATGAGAGAAAAATTTATAAAATAAAAAAATACTCAGAGATCAACAAGCCAAAAAGTGTATCAGAAAAACGATATAAGATTTAATATGATTTGACAAATCTTGCCTTACATCCATGGAAAAAACTAAAATTTTCATCGTGCGAGATCAATTACGAGACATCGAGCTATCCCCACTTAAACACTATTTTCTTGTACACATTTTATATAAATATAAAAAACTTTTCTCTTGATCCTCACTAAAAACTCTAGATATCATTCTCGGGAATATCTGAAGTGTTTTGTTTCACCAAAATTACTAAATATATATTTATAAAAAGAAGCCCTAATTCATCAAGCAATTTTAGTTTAATTAGGACTCTATCAACTAATTTAAATATAATTAAAATTTCCAAAAACATTTACCAACGCTAGAAGCCTATGCACTCATAAAAGCCCATCTTCTCTCACCATCATCAAAAGAACTAAGGACACAAGTAACTTCTTCCAGATGACCAGTTCCGGGATCAAAGGTTAACTACTGAGCAAAACACGCAGAGTCTTTGGCTCTTACTTCTTTGAGACAAAGATCCACTCTTCTTTCTTTGTCTCTGTCCAGTGACACACTTTGATGGACCAATTTAGTAGCGATATATCAGAAAATATATTCATATTTATCGCTTGGTCTCATTGAAAACATCAGAAAAAGACAGTGACAACCATGATTTATCTAAGTTCACATACAGTGATGTATCATTCATTCACTTCAAAAGAAGCTCCTGAGTGAGTGTTGATGTAACGACAGTATGTGATGTTTTTTGTGCTTGAATTATAGTAGATAACTTTTTTTATTTTCTCACTCGAGGAAAATAAAAGTTACACTAATGTTTAATGCTTTACAATTTTGTAATGCATTTGACCTCCTGAAGCAGCCTCAGGTCTTTTTTCCCCTATATATATGTAGGATCAACACACCTTTGTTCAATTCCCACATCCATACATGCCTTTGAAGTTGCATTTTGTTGTCTCTCCTCTCATCCACTTTACTGAGCGATATGGCGCCGCTGACATATCTCCTACTCTTAGTTATCATGCTTGCGTCAAATAATTTTCCCTGTTCGGGCACCCATTTGGAAAACTCCACCATGGCTTCACTTGATGGAGAGAGAGTCAACCCCACCACCATCATGAAAAGCCCCTCTGGTTCTGCACAGAAGGTGGTAAATGTTCAATACTACGGCGCCAAGGGAGACGAAGATTCTGATTCCATGGTGTTTACTCCACCTTCATCACCATCTCAAATCACTTTCGGTTCTCGTTGTGCACGATACGATTAAAACTGTGCAGCTGAGTTATGAGCATTGCGCTTCTTATGCTTTGCAGGCATTTGAGAAGGCGTGGAAGAAAGCTTGCTCATCTTCTACGCCAACCATTCTGTTAATACCCAAGAACAAGCGTTATCTCCTCAAGCCTATGAACTTTAGAGGCCCCTGCAAATCTCGAGTTTCGTTCACTGTGAGTTCTAATGCATTATCCATCACAGTTGAAACCCTAACACACTGTACTGCAAGGAAGATAAAACGTTCTCGTTGCTTATCTGATCAGATCATGGGGACACTCGAAGCCTCGAGAAACCAAAAGAATTGGGATGGTAGGATTTCCAGGCATTGGATACTCTTCAGTAATATCGATAACCTCACTGTTCGAGGCGGTGGAACCATCAATGGCAATGGGAAGATATGGTGGAGAGACTCCTGCAAGATGGATGCATCTACGGTGAGCATGCAGATCTCAGACTCCAACCATATATTTCCACTAATCTTCTTCCCTGAAACGCTGATCTTTTCTGTATTTTCATGTCAGTCATGCGTCAGTGCCCCGACGGTACGTGCGATTTCTTTCTTTCTTCCTTCATCTTCTCTTTTTTTGGTAGGAAATGAATAAGGAGATGCTCATGCATGAACCCTATATTAAGCCTGATGAATTTTGTACTTGAGGAAGGCCCTGAGCTTTAACTCTTGCAAGAATTTGAGAGTGGAGAATCTGAAGGTGATGGATAGCCCACGGATGCACATATCTTTAGAGAAATGTACTGGTGTAGATGCATCTCATCTGACCATCACTGCTCCGCATGAGAGTCCAAACACTGATGGGATTCATATCACTCATTCGAAGAACGTAAAGATCGCCAACAGTTTCATCGGGACCGGTAAGTTCTACGTCTGATTTGAATCTTCTTTATACACAATCTACGTAGACTCTCGTTAGATTCACTGTATTGTTTATGATGCAATCGATGAGATCATATGTAATCACCAGGTGACGAAGAGTCTAGATTTCAAGAGAATATTCTGATGTCTTTGGAGGTCCTCCTCGAAGAAAAGAATCTATCTCATGGGCCACTCCCAAGTACATAATGGATCCAAGCTAATGACCAAGTGATAGATCTGGTCAAATAGATCCGAGAGAGACATATGGCTAAGTCTCTAACGATAATATATTTAGCTTTACATTGGTCAGAGTGTCATAAAGTCAACGCATTAAAAAAGTCAATGTTCACAAATAATAATAAAAAAGAAATCATGCGGAACACATCCCAAATCAAACAAAACGAGCCAGAGATGATGAATATGTTGGAATAAATCGTGATGGTTTATATTAAGATTTATTTCTTTTTTTTTTGTACTTATTATATTTTTCATTGATTTACTATGTAACTTTTTTCAAGAGTGTATTTTTATGATTATTCCTTTTTTAATTTTATTTGATAAAGGTGATGATTGCATATCGATTGTTAGCGGATCTAAAAATGTGATGGCAACAAACATTGTTTGTGGACCAGGACATGGAATCAGGTGTGCAACTCTTTTAGAACTACAACAATTCATTAACTTTCTTCATCTAAATCTCTCTCTCTCTCTCTCTCACTGTTTTTTTGGTATAAAAAAAAAATAGCATTGGAAGCTTAGGAGCTCACAACTCAGAAGCACAAGTCTCTAATGTGACTGTCGACACGGCACGATTTATTGAAACCGCAAATGGAGTTCGGATCAAGACATGGCAGGTATGACTAACGAGTTTTTACGTTTTTTTTTAATTACGTGATTATTTAGTCTCACATTGATTAAGATATAGTAAAACACTAATGGATCGACATGAGTTAATATATCATATTTATCCGGGATGATATAGCATCATTCACATATGATTATGATACATTGATATTGTGATAGATGCAATTTGATGGATCTATTATTAATAATTTAAATTTAAGTCCTTAATATTGGATTAATATGCATATTTGGTTAGACCTCGCGAGATAGTAAGTAAAATGAAAAAGAAATATTGATGTGTTTAACAATATCTTACACTTGATAGATGATAACCACATCAATCTAAGTGTATTGCATGTTATTTGCTTCTATGAGTAGGAATGAAGAGTCAACTCTCAGATGATAATATAGTATATTGCATATTATTTGCTTCTAAGAGTAGGGATGAAGAGGACATGCAAAGAATATTTATTTGATGTCCATCAAATTACTCTTTTTTTGTCTTCCTGAGTAGGGGGGGAAAGGATATGCAAAGGGCTTAACATTTAAGAACATCGTTATGCACAACGTTCTGAATCCTATCATCATCGATCAGAACTACTGTGACTCGCAAAACCCATGTCAGAGACAGGTAGAACCTTTTCCATCTCTCTTTCCCTGCATCTGCCTCCATCTAAATGTTTTAAGTTAATCACCATGCAGGTTTCAGCTGTCCAAGTGATGGATGTGTTGTACCAAAACATCAAGGGAACGAGTGCTTCAGAAGTGGCCATAAATCTGCAGTGCAGCAATGACAGACCCTGTCGTCATGTACTGCTGCAAGATGTCAACTTAGTCGGAGTTGGTGGAGATTCCGCAAAGAGCCTCTGTTCGAATGTGCAGTGGATCAAAAGGGGAACTGTCATCCCCCCTCCTCGTGTTCACGATTAATGGCTAATATAGTTAGTAGAGAGAGAGAGAGGTGAAGAGAGCATCAGAAAATATCTATCAAAAGGAAATGAATGCGATATGTAGTTCTTAATCAGTGTGCCTTCGATAAATCTTTCCGTGTTTGGTTGGATAGCCAAAGATTTCAACTGCACAAAAATCTGGAAATAACGTACAGAAAAGAAATATCTCATAATAGCCTAATATTTAACAGAGTCTTATAATTAACAAAGATTATTTCCTCCTCCTAATATTGAAGAAGCATAAAGAAGTTGCTTCTGTAATCTGGAATGTCTTATAGTTGTTGCTTCATATATTGATATATGGACAAAATAATAATTCAACAGAAAGTTAATAGATTCCAGCTTGATAAGTAAATTGATATTTGTCTGAGCTGACTTCATTTCTCTTCCTATGAGAATGGACTCTTTGTATCTGCAAACAGAGGTTTATGAACAGGATCTGAATCTATGAAGAAATATGACTTGTGTAATCTCTATAGGATTATCCATTGATTCCCTCTCCACAAATAGGATCTAAATAGAGGACCAAGCTTTATAAATGCTTGTTGTCTTGGTTGGTCCTGCATTTATATATATCATGTGTTGACTCTTAAGAATTCAGAAAAAACTCCTCCACTCAACATCCAGTGATACATCCCAATAAGAAAATCCAAGTTTTCCAAGGGAAAGTTACATGATTATCACAATACATTGTATCCATTTCCATGCCATTATTTTTGTGACACAATACATCAAATAGTGCTGCCAAAATCAGCACAATGGTGGTGGACCAGCTCACAGAAGTCCAACATCAGAAATGAAAACAATGGGAACCCAACACCTCTAATTAGCTGATACAATTCCTTGCTGTTGGAAGAAAGGCTGTTCATCTGTGTTGATCTAAATGAAAACACATGATGCAGGCTTGTACAAGTTCTTGTCCATGGATCATGGTATGGAAAGCAAGACATAGATTTCCTGACCTTGTGAGACAAAAGAAGGCTTCAGAAAGAAGAGTGGGAGGTGGACAGTGACATGGCACCAACACAAGAGGTTCTCCATGATTATAGCATAAGAGTAGAATTAATTTTGGCAGGAGAAAGTGTGAAATGGACTTCACCTCTGCTTAAAGCAAGCCAAGAATTACTTCCCCTCCTCCTCCTCATCTCCTAACTCTCCATTCACCTTACCACCAATGAGAGAGTAGTAGTGCGCACCTCCCATTTCCTCCATATGGGATGGCTGCAGTCCCTCTTCACACCTCTGAAGAAGCTTTGGCTTCACTACCATTCTGCTCATAGAAAGAATAGCTTATGTTCCTCTTGTTGCCTCATCTTTATGTACAATTCCTTCTTATTTTTTGTTGTGAGATTGATGTATTAATCAATTTAAAGATCCTATCTAGATTGCCACTAAACAAAAATACCTCGCTTTGTTTATTCTTTAATTTTAAAAAAAATTAGATCAAACATTTCTATATAGGTATACCGATTTTCTTAAATTATCTGATAACTAAAAATAATAACATAATAAATTATCTGATAACTAATAATAATTCATGTAATGGTGTATATTTGGGGATCAATCTATCATATAGCCATATTTGTTTGTGCATTGCCGTAGGGAATATCTTAACATATTCTTATTTGGTAGTTGACCACCTCAACCTTAAAAAGAAGAATAAATTATTTAGCCCAACAAAATCAATACTAAGAAGCTATGTAAAATTATCAATTGAGTCAATTTACAAAGCAGACTTTTTTTTCAGATGAAAAATGCATTAAAATTTTGAATTATGAAGATATGTGTCCACTTCAAGCAGTTCTCTAAATATATTATTAGCCAATTTACCATGAGTTTTCTTTTAGTATCATTCATGGTCCATTTTCTTGTATCATTACAATAACATAAAAAAATGCATGAGTCTGTATTCGCAGTCAACGACAGCTGATGCGATTAGGTTACATCAGTTGCACTGCAATGCCTTTCAGGTACGATTTATGATTTTGAATGAAGACATGACAAATAAACTTGCTGCAGCTGATCAAGTTTACTCCATACGGGCATTGAATCTCACTGATTGGTAAAAAAAAAGGCTGAGCAATAGCAAATTCCAGAAGGCATTTTTGCATGAATTCCAGATGTTTTTAGATGCTTTTATGTTTTGGATCCTGCACAAGATGGAGAAATGGAAACATCAGTTCCTTTATTATTTAATAAAACAACCATGATGCTGCAATGCCATAATAAATGATGAAATATTTACAAGTACAAAGATTTACTTACTATCAAGAAATATTTATAATGTCATACAACAACAACAACAACAATAACAAAAAACCGTAAATCCTAACAAAATAAAATTCATGTAACTCAGAAATAATAAGAACTTTTTATTTAAGTTATATTAGAGTTATTCTAAGGTAAAAATGGATTAACTCTTTAAGAGTATGGTTTTAGATCTCGATAACGGAACCCCTAGTAGTTACTAGCTGGACCAGAACAAGACCTGTATGCATAAACCAGCACATGGAATGCTGACATATAGATTGGTAAGAAGCAGCAGAGAGAAGGAAAAGGAGGAGGAGAAGCAGGAGAAGAAGAGGAGCAGGAAAGGAGAAGCAGAGTAGGAGGAAGAGCAGGAGGAGAGTAATAAGAGGAAGAGAGTTTGAAACATGGCAGAGGACGTGATAAATTTGACGAAATCTACTCTTTCTTTATGGATCTTACCACAAAAATAGAGGGAAAACAGCCTTTAAACTGGATCAGACACAAATTTTGATCTCCAATTTGCACTTGAACTCTCAATAGAATAGAAACTCCAATGCAAATTATAACAAACGTGGTCCTAGATGATCATGGGCACATGCCTTATATGCCAAAGCATGCTGGAATATATTACATGATACCAACTAAGTCCATGGTGTCATGCTAAGGATGCGCATATCTAACACCAGGATGGAACAGAGCTCAGTGTTGGCTGGCAGAGAGCTTGCACCAACCTCTGCCAGTCAGCACAAACTGTATCAATAAATTACAAGAATAAGAAAATGCTGCAAAACTGAAGGCCAGAAAGCACTCACTTCACAAGGATGAAGAAGATGTACGTTCTGCCAGACGCATCAACCAACTTTTAAAGTAGGGCACACCTTCCATTTCTGTGTGGGAGAGGGCACCTAAAGGGGTGATTGTAATCTGGGGAAAGAAAAAGATTACTGCATAATTAGTATGTAGTTTTTCAATAGAGAATTTTTTCTAGAGAGTAAAAAAGTAAAGAAAGCAGGAAACAGCTGACATATCCTTCTTCGAGGGCCCTGTGGTCTGTATCTTCTTCCTCCTCTTCTACATCATTCTTCTTGATAACCTATTGATATGGGAAATAATTTCAAATAACAGACATCTTCATTCCAATTTCTTAATTGCAAGGTGGCATTTTCAGGCTCATTGGCTTTGTTCATAAAATTTAAATGAGTTCAAGAACATGTAAGTATACATGCACAGATCTACACAATTACATATAGGTAATAGAAGACAAACACATTCAACTGGAACAAACTCAGGAAGTCTTTGAATAAATCATGTCAATGCAATGAACAATATCACACATCCAACTAGCAGCAGGATCTACTTATGCAGATGTGAAAGTTCATGTGCTGTGGTAATCTGAAAAGGGTCAGGAATAGTATAAAAAGCACATTGGACAACATATCAAAAGATGTTAATATGTCATCAATTCTCATAATTTCACGACATAATTAAGTTAACCAGACTCATTCGAACACCTGCAGGGAGTCATGTATGGAGAGAAAATACTGTTTTACAATGGCAACATTCTGATTATGCGTATCAAAAGACTGCTAATAATGAACTTAATCATAGGCTAACTCTTGCGTGAGGTAAAGCAACCACCACCCACAAGGTTCTGCATATAACCTACTTGGTCTAGAAGAAAAAACCAATGATTTTAAAAGCGCTAAGCACAAAAGGCGCTAAGGTCCAAAAACACTCTAGGCACCTACCCGAGCGAAGCGAGGCGCTCCTGAATATTATAATTAAAATAATATACAGCTAAATAGAAATATGCTAAACATGTTTATGAAGACCTATGTTAGAATTAAACTGCTCCAAAAGCATCTTGTTAACCAAGAATGTTTTACTGATCTAAGACTTCATCAAGTAAAAGCTAAGGGAGTTTCATGTATAAATCAAAGTGCATATTGCCCATGGTGTTGCAGATACAACAAATATATTTAAACAGTTCCCAACGGGTTGTTGCTCGTCCGTTTGCAGTTTAATTAACAGGAAAGTGGGGGAAGCAGAGGGCGCGAACGAAACTGCAGCTGCGAATGAGATTGGACAAAGCTGCAGCGGCAAACAGAGGCAGCAAACGATGTTGTCAACGATGGCGGACAGAGCTGCAATGTCAGATGGAGTGTGCAAAGGCAGCGAACGAAGGCAATGGAAGAGGTTGCTGTCGGCAGCGGACAGAGCTACTACAGCAGTAGATAGAGCTATAGCGGTGGAAGAGGTTTAGGGCTTAGATGAGCTAAAGTGGCAGACAAGCTACAACGACGGATGAGTTGCAGTGATGGCAGCTGAGTTGCAGCGGCAAACGAGATTGGATGAGGTTGCCGACTGTCACGAACGGTCGTCGCGCACCTGCAACAACTTCGTTCAACGAACCGTTCGTCGCTCACACCTACATGTACAGCTGCTTGGCAGCATGTTTTGTCTTGGTTTTGGGTCATTTTGCTTGTAAAAATGTAAGTTCGAACACGCTGCAGCGTTACAAAGCGACCGCTCATCGAACCGAGCAAAACAGCCCCAAAACAGCCCAAAACAGCTCCGTTTTCGTGTGCCGCGGGCTGATTTCTGGAATATGCCTCCGCTCACCAAAACGTCAGCCATCTCAGCCCCTAGGAACCCCCCGGGTGGCATAGGGCTGGATGGGGCTTCGGTTATATGTCGGGCGTTGAACAATCTTTCGCAAGTTCACACGTTACCTTGACGGGAACTTGTTGTCGCGCCCGGCACCCGGTGAGCAGTTGTTTGTGGGCTTGCAGCTGTTCGTTCAACCTTCTAAAGCCCTTGTTTTCCCCCTCTCCCTCTTTTCTCTTGTGCACGCAAGGTGCTCGTTGAATTGCTTGTAAAGCTTCCCCTTTTCGCGAGACGTCGGGACTTGTCCGTCGCTCGTTCTTTCGAACTAATCAACTTTCTCTTTTACAGGTCCTTCGGGACCTGCAAGAGATTGCAAGTGGGCTGATCTTTGCGGAGCAATATCGCAAGGGCGAAGCGCGACTTAGGCAACGCAAGCTAAGTTCGCGTCTTGGCCGCAAGGGTGCCTCACGCCTTAGGCAATTCCAGCTAAGGTCGTGACATTGTGGTATCAGAGCGGGCAAGCACTTCGAGCGAGCAGCGAAGGAACTTCGCAACTTCGCCATGGCAAAGCATCGTGGCGAATCAAGCAAGACGGGGCAAGCCGGACCCTTGCCCCAAGCAGCCGCAGGTGGGCTGCATGTGCACACTCGCTCTCATGCTGTTGGAGCCGCTCAAGAGGAGCGCGGCAGCGAACGTGATGAGCGAGAAGTTGGCTACTCTCCACGAGCGGAGGAAGCGCAATCTGGAGCGCTAACTGGGAAAAAGAGTCACAAGGAGAGACTCACAACGGCGGAAACCCGCCTGGATGTTCTTGAAGCGAGCGTGGAGGAACTCTACCACGGCCAACAAAGGCTTGTCGGGGTAGAGAGCTCGCAAGAGGAAGCGGAGTCTAGGATCGATAAGGTCGAGGCCCTAGTCGACCGACTGTCGGATGACACCAAAGACTCCGTGCAGCACCTGCAGGAAGTGGTGGCGGAACTCACTTCAAGGGTGGCTATGCTCACTAGAGCACTAAATGCGGGAGGAAGCAACACCCGCGTTGCACCACCACAAAACTTGAGGGCACCCGAGCCTCATGGTTATGGAGGGGCCAGAGATGCCAAAGAGCTTGAGAATTTTCTATTCGACATGGAACAATACTTTCGAGCTACGAGGCCCGATTCTGAAGACACCAAAGTTTCTATAGCAACAATGTATCTGAACGGAGATACGAAACTTTGGTGGCGAACCCGTTGGGAGGAGATCCAACAAGGTCGGTGTCGAGTTGACACATGGGAGGACTTGAAGCGGGAGTTGAGAACTCAGTTCCTACCAGAGAACACAGAGTTCGTCGCAAGGAGGAAGTTGAGACAACTCCGTCAGAGTACTTCTATCCGAGACTATGTCAAACAATTTTCTGCACTCATGCTGGACATACAAGACATGTCCAAAAAGGACAAGCTGTTCAGCTTCCTCGATGGTCTAAAGCCGTGGGCTCAACAAGAACTAAATCGAAGGAATGTCACCGATGTAGTCGGGGCAATCGCTGCTGCAGAAAGGCTCACTGACTTTGTTTCCTCCGAAGACCCGGGAAGAAGGAAACAATCTTCAAACAATCGCCCTCCAAAACATTCTCGAGGGAAGGAGCTCGGGGGCAACCAAAAGAAGAGGAGTTCCCACAAAGGGCCAAACCCAAAAGGCAAGGCCTTAAAATCTGGAGGATGCTTCTTGTGCGGAGGGCCACACATGGTGAGGGAGTGCCTACAAAAACAGGCACTCAATGCTTTAACAGCTTCCATCCACCCCCCCCGATAGGACAAGGGCAAAGCTGTCGCTCTTAGTTCGAGCAGTTCTGAATCCAGCAGCGACGATGAGGAGTCACAAGGACCCCGGATGGGGGCAATGCGTTTGTTAAATGCCATGCGGGTCAAGTGGGGGAGAACACGAAGGACAAAGCTACAAAAAGCAGGAATTGGTGAGCTGATGTACGTGGACATCAAGCTAAATGGCCAAACGACCCGTGCTATGGTGGACACGGGTGCCACCCATAACTTTATTGCCGATTCAGAAGCAAGCGACTTGGGTTGATCTTGGAGAAGAGCCCAAGTCGAATGAAGGCGGTGAACTCGGAGGCCAGGCGAATCTCCGGGTTGGCGAAGGGAGTTCCCATCAAGATCGGAACATGGAGCGGGAACACCAATATGATGGCAGTGCCACTGGACGACTTCCAAGTATGCACATCAAGCTAAATGGCCAAACGACCCGTGCTATGGTGGACACGGTGCCACCCATAACTTTATTGCCGATTCAGAAGCAAAGCGACTTGGGTTGATCTTGGAGAAGAGCCCAAGTCGAATGAAGGCGGTGAACTGTGCCACTGGACGACTTCCAAGTGATTCTTGGAATGGAGTTCATGCACGCAGCGAAGTTGGTGCCAATGCCGTTCCTAAACTCCTTGTGTATGATGGGGGGGTGACGATCCCTGCGTGGTTCCTGTCTCTCGGAGAGGAACCAAGGAACCCCAACACATATCGACTTTGCAACTGAAGAAAGGGGTGCGGAAAGGTGAACTAACATTTGTGGCTGCTATGAAGCTAGAGCCACTCGACGAGAAGGCCATTCAAGAACCTGCTGTGGTGGCGAACGTCCTGAAGGAGTTCAATGATGTTATGCCACCCGAGTTGCCGAAGACTCTTCCACCACGCAGAGGCGTAGATCATAGCATCGAGCTGGAGCCAGGAGTGAAGCCTCCAGCGAGACCACCCTATCGAATGCCCCCACCAGAGTTAGTTGAACTCAGGAAGCAGTTAGGCGAACTGCTAAGTGGTGGTCTCATCCGCAGCTCCAAAGCACCATTCGGAGCTCCAGTCCTCTTCCAGAAGAAACAAGATGGGAGTCTCCGACTATGCGTTGATTACCGAGCCCTAAACAAAGTGACAGTGAAGAACAAGTATCCCATCCCGCTCATCGCGGACTTGTTCGACCAGTTGGGCAAAGCCAAGTATTTCTCAAAACTCGACCTTCGGTCGGGGTATTGGCAGGTGCGCATTGCTGAAGGCGATGAAGCGAAGACTACCTGTGTGACCAGGTATGGAGCGTTTGAGTTCTTGGTGATGCCTTTCGGCTTAACCAACGCTCCGGTAACATTCTGCACTCTCATGAACCAGCTATTCAAGGAGTATTTGGATAAGTTCGTGGTCGTCTACTTAGATGATATCGTTGTCTACAGTCAAACGCTCGAGGAGCATGTCCAGCTCCTTCGGACAATTTTCAAGGTTCTCAGGGAGAACACTTTGTTCGTGAAAATGGAGAAATGCTACTTTGCCCAAACAGAGATCTTGTTCTTGGGGCATCGAATCGGTGATGGCTCAATTCGCATGGATAAATCAAAAGTGCAAGCGGTTGCGGAATGACGGACTCCAAAGAAGGTGCCAGAGTTGAGATCCTTCCTTGGTTTCGTCAACTACTATCGACGCTTCATAGCGGGGTACTCGAAGCGTGCAACTCCACTGACGGAGTTGCTGAAGAAGGAGCAGCCTTGGAAGTGGTCTGACAAATGTGAAGAAGCATTCCAAGATCTGAAGGCTGCCGTTATGGAAGAACCAGTACTCAAATTGCCAAACTATGGGGAGCCTTTTGAAGTCCATACAGATGCTTCGGACTTCGCTATTGGGGGAGTACTCATGCAAGAGGGTCATCCGGTGGCCTACGAGAGCCGCTAGCTCAACGAGACCGAGCGGCGGTATCCAGTGCACGAGAAGGAGATGACAGCGGTGATCCACTGTCTGCGAGTTTGGCGGCACTACCTCCTCGGATCGCGATTTGTGCTGAGGACAGACAACATCGCTCTGAGCTATTTCCAAACACAAAAGAAACTTTCCCCAAAGCAAGCACGGTGGCAGGACTTTTTGACTGAATTCGATATGGCAATGGAGTATAAGCCTGGGAGGGCAAATGTCGTGGCTGATGCATTGAGTCGAAAGGTGGAGCGCGTGAATGCCATACAGTTGGAGGGCGGAGGCCAAGCAAGTCAATTGCACTCCAACTTTCTTTCCAGGATCAGGGATGGACTATGTAGTGACCCCCAGGCAGTCATCCTGATGCAGCTCATCAAAGAAGGCAAGGCACGACGATTTTGGGTCCAGGAGGGACTCGTTTACACAAAAGGGAATAGGGTTTATGTTCCCCGAGTGGACAATTTGAGGCGTGAACTCTTAAGAGAGTGTCACGATTCCCTTTGGGCTGGACACCCAGGTATTCACCGAACATTAGCTCTCGTGGAGAGGGCCTTCTACTGGCCGAAGATGGGGATTGACGTGGAGGAATATGTTCGAACGTGCCTCACTTGCCAACAAGACAAGGCGGAACAACGGAAGCCGGTGGGACTTTTGGAGCCGTTGCCCGTACCAGAGAGGCCGTGGGAGAGCATTTCCTTGGACTTCATATCGAGCTTGCCACTTGTAGGGAGACTCGGATCGATACTCGTGGTGGTCGATCGGTTTTCAAAGTATGCAACTTTCATTGCTGCTCCCCTACACTGTTCAGCAGAGGAGGCGGCCAAGCTGATGATGAGGGATGTGGTGAAGTATTGGGGAGTCCCGCACAACATCATTAGTGATCGAGATGCTCGGTTCCTGGGACGATTCTGGACCGAGCTATTCAAGTTGTTGGGGTCAAAGTTATACTTCTCCACAAGCCTCCACCCCCAGACGGACGACCAGACTGAAAGGATAAACTCGCTCTTGGAGCAATATCTTCGGCACTACGTGAGTGCCAACCAACGAGATTGGGTGAAGTTGTTGGACATTGCCCAATTCTCCTACAACTTGCAGCGGAGCTTTGCGTCCAACAAGAGCCCCTTCGAGATTATTACCGGACAACAACCGTCAACTCCTCACACCATGGCCATTGGATATACTGGGAGTAGCCCGTCAGCTTACCATTTCGCAAAGGAGTGGCACCGAAATGCAGATATTGCACGGGCTTACTTGGAGAAGGCGGCAAGAAGAATGAAGAAGTGGGCAGACTTGGGAAGGCGACCACAAGAGTTCAAGGTCGGCGATTTGGTGTTGGTAAAGCTTCAACCAGCATCACTCCAATTCTTCAGAAACAAAATCCACAAAGGATTGGTGCGCAAATATGAAGGGCCCTTCCCAATTATCAGCAGGGTAGGCAATGTCTCCTACAAGTTGCAGCTGCCGGCGTGGTTCAAAATTCACAATGTTCTTCACGCCAGCAACCTAAAAGCCTACCACTCGGATCCGCAAGATGCTTCCCGAAGTATTCCAACTCGGCTACCTCCCACCACTGCCTCCTACGAGAAGCGAGTTGAAACCATCCTGGCGGACCGTAAGATAAAGCTACCCAATGGAGCTGAACAGACAGAGTATTTGGTGAAGTGGCGAAAGCTTCCCCGAACCGAAGCCAGCTGGGAGCCAGAAGACGCCCTACGACATGAAGAATGTCACGAACGGTCGTCGCGCACCCGCAACAACTTCGTTCAACGAACCGTTCGTCGCTCACACCTACATGTACAGCTGCTTGGCAGCATGTTTTGTCTTGGTTTTGGGTCATTTTGCTTGTAAAAATGTAAGTTCGAACACGCTGCAGCGTTACAAAGCGACCGCTCACCGAACCAAGCAAAACAACCCCAAAACAGCTCCGTTTTCGTGTGCCGCGGGCTGATTTCTGGAATCTGCCTCCGCTCACCAAAACGTCAGCCATCTCAGCCCCTAGGAACCCCCCGGGTGGCACAGGGCTGGATGGGGCTTCGGTTATATGTCGGGTGTTGAACAATTTTTCGCAAGTTCGCACGTTACCTTGACGGGAACTTGTTGTCGCGCCCGGCACCCGGTGAGCAGTTGTTTGTGGGCTTGCAGCTGTTCATTCAACCTTCTAAAGCCCTTGTTTTCCCCCTCTCCCTCTTTTATCTTGTGCACGCAAGGTGCTCGCTGAATTGCTTGTAAAGCTTCCCCTTTTCGCGAGATGTCGGGACTTGTCCGTCGCTTGTTCTTTCGAACTAATCAACTTTCTCTTTTACAGGTCCTTCGGGACCTGCAAGAGGTTGCAAGTGGGCTGATCTTTGCGGAGCAATATCGCAAGGGCAAAGCGCGACTTAAGCAACGCAAGCTAAGTTCGCGTCTTGGCCGCAAGGTTGCCTCACGCCTTAGGCAATTCCAGCTAAGGTCGTGACACGACGGCGGTTGACAGAGTGAACAAAGGCGACAGATGTAGGGTTTCATTTCACCTTTGTTTTCTTTTATTGGGTCAGGAGAGGGAGGGGGTTGGACGGTGTTAGGGTAACTGTGTTAGTTGGTTTGATTGAACCAACTTATAAGTCCAATCAAACCAAAGTTTGAACCCGACCAAATTTGGTTTGGGTGCTTGGTCGAGGTGCTTGACACCTAGGCTCAAGCGAGTGCCCGAGTAGCGCTTCTTTGAAGCATTGTGCTTGGGGGTTTTGCGAGTGGCCTCGCCTCACCTTGCCTGAGTGCCTTTTGAAACCACTTTAAAAAATAATGATTGGACTAATTATAATCCACTGGGCCAAGTTCTTCCTCACTTCTTAGGCTCAAAGAGATACGAATGTGTCTCATTAAAATCTTCATAAAATCTTAAGTTGACTACTGGATTTACATGTCCTGCTTAAATGTTAAGAATACTTAGAAGTTTAAAATAACTTGTATAGATATTTTGAGTGTCATTACGCTAGCTGCTAACAAAAACAAGCATCTTAGACTGACCAGGTAAAATCTTTACATCAAAACCAGTTGTAAAATGGATCAGCATGTTTGGATACGAAAGCTTTAAGGGAATGGAACCTGAACTCAACCTTAGAAGCCATACCATGGACTGTAATTAGGAATCAGCAGTTACAACTTAAACCCAGAACCATATGTCCCTAGGCTGAGTTCCAGCCTATTTTGTTCCTGGGCTTCGCATGTAGAACATTCTTTTGTTGTAGCAATGGCTGAGTAAAGGTTTCACATATATGACCATTTAGACCCTGAGCATATCACCGCAACAATCACTAATGGTATCTGGTATTCACCATAGTAATTAAATATTTCACAATCTTAAAATGAATTATTTACAATCTCTTGCTAGTTCAAATAGAATCCCAATCAACCACACTAACTCTAAAATAACTACCTCCAACATTAAGTCAGACACTAAAAAAAATGGTACTACTATAAAGGTATAAGATCACTTAAGTCTACCTTGGAGCAACGAGTTTGACCCATGTCCATTACGTTAATTTGATTTCTGGGATCTGAGATGCATCATTTATTTGCATGATATTTAAAGCCATGTTATTTCCTATCCGCTAACTAAGTCTTTAAGGCGTTATGGCAAGTTTCAGTTTAGCATAAAGCCATAAATATATCTTAGCTAGAAACTGCACACCTAAAAATTCAATTTGGCATTATGAAGACATTTTGATTAGAAATCTACTTAAATCTAAAGTTGTCAAAATGCTTAGGTAGTCATAACTCATAAGAATTAGCCATTGAAAGTTTTCTTTAGAAGATCTAACAGATGTGGATCTTAGACAAAATACCAAAAAGACAGTATAAAGTCTTATATGTATACACAAAATTGTGTAAACTAATTTTAAAACTCATAAATTCTAAAACAAATAATATAAAATATTTAAATTTCCTGGATTAATTTTTCAATAAAGATAGGTAAGATGGAGCTCTTAAACTTTAGCATTTATATATTCACTTTTATGTCTCTTTTAGAAGTGCTTTAATAAAGGATTCTGTTTAAAATAGACATAAGATAGGTGCAAAGAAATATAAAAGCATATTATAACAATCAAGATGCAGTAGCATGTACCAATAAGCATAGACACAGAAAATCTAACAAACATGTGTGTTCATTGTACTTTTTTTGCTTCATATATTAATAACACAATTGTTTTTACTTGTAACTTTTAGTGGAAATTAATTATGCTTGTTCTATTACTAAAAAACGAAAATAAAAAAATGTTCTCATTTTTATTCTATTTTATTCAAATTCAATTAATTTTCTCTAATGTTTATTCCAAAAAACAGAGCACTAAGGAGAAAGAGCAGAACTTAGGGACCTAAGTAGCTTCCTGAGCTCCATCTAGTTATTTGGGCTATTGCTTAACCTAAAACTCAAAAGAGTAGCACATGCCTAGATGTCGGGGTTAGCTAAACGGCCTACGAGGCCTACCTAACTCTTAAGTGGTCTAGGCAGTGCATGTGGCGTCAATGCTAAAATATTAAATGAAGACCTCCCAACCTACACCTTTTTCAAGAAAGCTGATCCCATGTTCGATGAGGCTTTGACTATGAAGATGAGGATCATGATACATGAACAAATAGAAGCTTTTACCTAAATCACAGGATAAAGCAAAGGAGGAAAAAAGACACATGACGTCAGAACCACTTCATGTTACCTTTATAAATACAATCATACCTCAATTTCAAGAAAAGGCCATCAAATTTGACTACAGTGAATTCCCCTAGATGACTAGTATAATGATAGACCTTATAGAAAACGCTTTCGCTCATAACTTGTCATCATACTAATGAGTAGTTTGGAATGGTTGCAAAATAGGTATAAATTCAATCAAATTGGTGTTAACACACTACTGGATAATGGAATGCAAAAGCAGAGAACAAACAATATTCAAAAGTACAAAGGTATGAGAAATTAAATGCAACAAGTATTAACGGAAAGACAAAATAAAGAAGCAACATGTTATGATTTTATGTGCAGAAAGGATTGTAAACTCAGAACATGGCTGAAAAGAAGCAAATATATACCACTCTTTTAAACAAAAGTTCATCTTCCACTAGAGCTGATGAAGCATTGTTTGCAGGGCCTGATACAGAGTCAATGTTCATATTTGCAGTTTGATAGCTTTCTAGTGCTGGCGTGTTGGAATATGTTTGCTCCCAACCAATTCTGGTCATGAATTTTCCCTGTTTTGTTATCTTGAATCCCTGTTGGCAATCACAGCAAACAAAATAAACAAACAGCAACAGAAAATGCATACCAAGCGACGCAGAACAATCATGACATGCCACAAATATTGGCACATAACATTAGTTGTACCGAAACATATTAAATGTCGAACAACCAAAGAAGATGATCTATAAGAAGCCAAATGATCCAACACATGATATATTAAATTTATGTTGAAGTATGTTAATAAAATGAACATAGTACAGGATGTTAAGAATAAAAAAATGACAAAAAGGAAAATCATAACAAAAGTATTCTGCAACAAATATGTAGGAAAAGAAATAATTACCATAGAAAAAGAAAAAAAGCCTATTTTTGCTATATCAATATTTTTAT
The DNA here is from genome assembly GCA_004837865.1 of Musa balbisiana. Taxonomy (NCBI): domain Eukaryota; kingdom Viridiplantae; phylum Streptophyta; class Magnoliopsida; order Zingiberales; family Musaceae; genus Musa; species Musa balbisiana. Next base: position 14,497,587 of record CM017197.1, read on the forward strand.
TAAGGAAGAGTAAATTAACACCATTAAGTGATATTTTGGAGTAACATCATATAGGAGAAAAGACTATAGAGAAAAATTTACAAAGGACATGATTTTCAGAGATATTTTGATACTGTGAATGGGCCATTGTTGCAGATGTGTTTCATTAAGGAATAAAAAAGTAATTTTTCAGTGTATCCCGACTTTGAGGCAAAAAACTAGATTGTCATTCCTATAGAAATTAGGAAATATTATGATAATTAGGATCAGAATCTAGAAGGATATTGAGGATGTCTAGAAGCCAAATGATCACATTTCCAATTCCAACCAGCAGTGTTAAACAATTAAAATAATACTACTGGCATGTTTTACTCAGAAGAGCAAATTTTAGGTTGTCTAATATTATCATAAATGTTGAGAGTATCATAACTTGTTCAAGTGATGACTTCAAAAGGGTTCACATACCAAGGACTACAGTTCAAGCATTACTTATTGTACAAAAAATGAAGAAATAGTTTCTAAAATATGAATCTTTATAATACGTATGTCCTAAATATGTGATGCCTTAAGAGAGGTTGTCTCATGGATTACCTTGTGATTTGCAACATCCGTAGGCACATCTACATTCAAAAATGAACCTTCAGGATATGCCTTGGCTTTAAGCTCATATAATACAGCATTTATGAGGGGCAAGCAAGCATCTGCAGCTAGCTTCAGGTCATGAACGTTACTCTTTCTTCCCTTCCTGAGAAAAAAAAAGTGGTACAAATAAAGTATCGCCTAGTTCAGCTAGAAACTATACTCTACTTGAGATATGGAAAAGAATAAACAGTCAACCAAATAGAATAGCTTCTCATCTATGAAAAACATTCATTATATAACCTCAAATCTAGTCCACCAAGATACCTGTTCATAATATACCAAAACAACACATTTGCATGACATGTTTACCTTATCCATGTTATATTGTACTTATCCTATAGTATAAAACTATGATCAACACCTTATATGCGACAACCAGGGAATCACAATCTCCAAAATAATCATGTGAAATGACACAGTGGCAGTCCCATGTTCTGGCAAGCCCCTTACACTTCCCACATGTTCTAATAGTAGTTCACTTGTGTTCTTCCTGATTAATGATCTATTCTACTATTGATTAAATGGATTGTTCCAACTAATAGATGCTAAATCTGTTATCCATGAAACTTGAAAGTTCAAGCCCGACATAGTAAGCTAGTACATGCCCACAGAATGGAGACAATTTATCCTTAGGTGGCCCACTATGATATGTGTAAGAAACAATCACAAAATAATTTAATCTAAATAAAAAATTTAATATGAACAATGAAAATAAAATTAGTTGTCTGTAATCTTTATCATAAATAGTAAAGATAACAAAACACATGGATGAATAATAATATACAAAAACAAGAAACAGATCATGGCAAAGAAAACTAATGTGATAATTAAAAAGATGAATTGAAATGTTGAAAATT
>CM017197.1:14501564-14562873 GCA_004837865.1 Musa balbisiana
TGGAAATTATACACAGATATTATTTAGTAGACTCATATGATAATATTCAGATGTGAAAATTGAACTAATAACATGATTAGCTAGAAATCTTGTTACCATGGGATGTAGATAAGAGATTCAGTAGAATGATAAGCTAGAATCTTAAGATTGTAGAATGTATGTGGGAGGTTCAGTGAACTGTTGACCCATAACCAGATTTTGAAAGAACAGCACTGGAAAGCTAATTCTTCTCATCTGCCATGATCTGGGACCTAGGGAATAAATCAACATGACACAAATCTCTAATCAAGCGTAGCAAGGCCCCCTACATGTCATCTATAAAAATTGGCTTAAAGGAGCATGTAGGAATCTAGTAGATTTCTAGAAGGACTTTGTATACTAGTCCATAGTTTACAGAACAAGGTTTCCTACACTTCGTTAGTAGATAATGGCTTGAAAGAGTGTGCAAGAATCCAGTAAATTTATAGAACTTTCTCTACTAGACAATGGTTTAAATAAACTTTAATGCAAAGATGTATGCCAACCTATATAATAATCTGAATTAGGTATTGGTTGGATTCTTTGAGTATCTTTGAAGAAGACATCACCTTCATGGAGAATGTCCTCGTCTGATATAAATTTGAATATATTAATCACATAGGGCATTCAGCCTCTCCCCTTCTTCTGTGGCTATTTCTCTTGAATATTCTAATAGGATATGTCCATTTTACAATTCAGGTGGCAAAATCATGTTAGTGGCTATACTGTTTAAAGTTAAAAACTATAGAGCACAGAATGACCATAGGCAAACTGTAGCAGAAATATACTTAGGCTTCAAAACCATTGAGATTTGGCTTCTTAGAATTGCCTCAAAGAAGATAAAACATCAACAGTGGCATCAACATTCAGAATGGTAATGGTTAATTTTTTGATGAAATGTAAAAGATTTACTTATACACAAAAGAATCAATAAGCAATAAATAAACGAGATAGGTAGGAGAACCTGATACTGCAAAAGCTGTAGCACCCATAATCTCAGCACGTTTGGCACTAAGAGCACACTGCCAAGTAATGCTATGTCCAACACCTGACTTATCTCTGAAAATTTATTAAGAGACGATTTAGCATTTCATGGAGGGTGCATTCTGATTATTATCTCATTTTGTGCACCAAACCATTTTGCAGTTAGTACAGAGAGGTAACCACAATTCTGAACAAGAACTATTGCATATCAGCATGATAAGCGTAGGGTAGAGTCATTTCTACTACTATCAAATCAGATGTCTGTGATAATAGTCAGACCAATGTACCATCTGAAACCAACAGATCTAAATCCGTCCCTGCTTAAACCACAGAGCAGGATTCCTGGTTTTCATATTTCGACTACATCCAGATACAAACCTAACTAAATGGTGCATAAGGGCCTATGTGATGCTGGTTACCAGTGGCTTGGTCTGAATCAACCTAGCAACAAGGGAACATTTCATACTGAGACAGGCCATGTGGCACATATCAACAATTGTAAATAGCCATGAAAGATCAGTTTGTAGCACTGGCATCAGCATATGAGATGTGATCAACAAGGCTGGTAAAAGGCACAAAGAAGAAGTTACATATATTGGAAGTCAATCAGAGCCATAAACTGCAGCAGTCAGCCTCTGTTTTAGCAAATTTCATCTTTCCAACCTCCACTTTAAAAAACACAAAAAGAAACAAAACGAAGATGTCCGACACTGAACAATTACATTGTAATTCCAATATTCCAAAATACGTAGTCCAAGAATTCGCCTATTCTACACTATTTCTTCACTCTGCGTGCGAAATGGCACAATGCCACCATTTCAAACAGCACCAAGTTCTCATCAGAAAACGTCACCAAATTAAACGCGATTGAAACAAAAATAACTAGTAAAATAATCAATTCGCACCAATTTGTCATCATATATAACCAAAAATAAACGAAAATGTGGATCCATTTCGTTCTTCTAACAGATATGACGAGATACTTCAAAACAAAAGAAGAGTGTAAGAAATAGCACGATGTCACCCTTTCAATCACGACCAACTTCTCATCAAAAGCATCAACGATTTAAACGCAGACAAAAGGAAAATAACTAGCAAAAAAGATATCAATTTGCACGATTTCGCGACCACATCTAACTAGAGACAGGCATACATCCATTGAATCCTTCTAGCGGATACTACAAGGAACGTTAGAAAGAGCAACAAACACGAAAATTATAAGATCAGCCACAGAAGACAAGGAGTTGGACCCACGAATCAGGAGCGCAGACGAGGACGCGGTACCGATCGGCGGCGACGAGGAGGTCAACGAGGAAGCGGAGCCCCGGGGCGTCGATTCCGTCGTCGTTGGTGATCAACAGAGTCGGGCGGGAACCGGCAATCGCCGCGTCGTCCATCTCTCGCCCTCAAATTCGTGGGATGGTGCGACGGAACTGTTGGGGACGGAGATCGCGATTCGGGACTCAAAGCTGGCAAGGATCGGTTTGTTTGTTTATTGGTTGGTACGTTCGTGATTGGAATATTTTTGTAGCCCAAATTGATTAGATTTCTGGGGGAGGAATAGAATCGATTCGACCAACTCGCATATCGATTCTTGGTTCTGTGAAATGGGTACGCAACAGGAGGGCTTTATAATAGGATCATCGTGGTTCGATTCAAATCAAATCGAATCACATCAATAGTTCGATAATTTTAAATTGAACCGGAACCGAATAATCGGTTCGATTTCGATTTCTAAAAATTAAAATGAGAGAAAGATGATTTCAAATCAGATAAATAAGAAAAATATTAAAAATTATAAATAATTGTATGATGTTTGTACACTTTTATCTGTGGAAAAAATCTAAGTATCTCATTAGATAAGAATAATAGAATTCAATTAATAAAATTTCTCTTAAGTTGGCCCATTTCTTATAGATCCTCACATAATCTATGAAAAGCTTTTCATTATTTATTAGAGAAAATCACAGAATAATCAAAATTGTAATTTTGAAGAATTTCTTTCTATACTTTTATTACTTGTCTTCTAAGTGACACTTAAATATACCAAATATACACTGAAAAAAACATTTGTAATAACTAAATACATTAAGAATATTACAGTGAAAATTGGCTGGTGATGGCCTGATGGGGAATCTAACTGCCGTTAATATTTGGAAGATTGTAGCAAATAGCAACCGCCGAAGAAGAGTGTGTATACTGAGATTGTAACGGCGGATATGTGCAGACCCGTTAAATCAACGGGAGCAGTTCGTTGGCGCTTTGCGACCGATTCCGAGTCGTACTGATTCACCGGCAGATTCATCGGATCTTCTGCTTGCCGTTCTTTTCTATATATATATAGCTGTACGTTTGAACGAATAAAAGTCATCAAACGAGGGAGAAGCACGGATCGCTTCCCATCCCAAGACGATCAGGTAGATGATCTCCCCTTTCCTCCTGTTTCGATCGATCCTTGGACGTGGTATCGAGGATTGAGGGGAAATTTCTTTCGGGGAAGGAGGGGGGCCGGGGGTGTTGGTGGAGATTTCTTGTGGGACAGTTGCCTTTTTGTTTCGGTGTGTGTTTTGTGGTGGGTGGGGAGTGGGGGGGTGGGGGGTTTGGGGGCGTCGGGGGGAGGGAGTGTTGGGCTCTGTTATCGCTGATATTTTTTTTGCGTCGGCATTCTTCGCGATTGCAGAATTACCTCGATGTCCGCTGTCGGCAAGTCGACGAACATTTTCTGGCAAGAATGTTCGGTGGGGAAGCTCGATCGGCAGAAGCTGCTGAAACAGAAGGGTTGCGTCGTCTGGATCACTGGTCTTAGCGGCTCAGGTTTCGGATTTGTTGCGATTTTTCATATATGTATGTATTTTTTTGTCATTTTTTTTCTTCGACGATCGGTGCAGCGCCGGACATGATCCGAAACAACTCGAAACGGAAGTTAGCTATCCAATGGAAAGTTGTATTTTCAGTAATACATATCAAAAAAACGATGAGTCCGTAAGTGGCATAAAAACTTATATTAGTGTTGTTGCAAATCCATGCCCTTTTGGTATAACTTTGTGCTGAAGATTAGGTTATTAGGAATTGTCTAGGATGTCTAGGAACCAATCCGATAAGTCAATTGGCAACCTCAACTCTTCTCTGTGAAAATTTCAAATTTGCATCATTTGTTGAACGGTGGGCTACAGATACACTGATTTTAATCAAGATTATTGCATGCCTTTTCTTCTTCTAGTGGAAGTTATCTTTGGTACATTAGTCACCATGTCTAGATGTCATTAAGTTTATAATTTTCCTATTGCATTTTATGCACCTTGTTTACAGTTCAAAAAGGATGAATTGACATGAACCATCACATCTTTTTACCAAAATATAGGTGAACCCGATGCGCAAGTCTTCTGTTAGAGATTCTGAGAAGGGTCAATGTATGCAGTGTTCTTATTTATGAGTAGAATGGTTGTGTACATAATGCATCTTTATACTGTTAGTCATAGCAATTCTTATGATTATGTGATGAAACCACATTTTAGATTCACGATTTATGATTATGTGATGAAACCACATTTTAGCTCAGTGGTTGCTAGCTATCTTCCTCTACAACAGATTCTGTGTCCAAATTAGGAAGTTAGTTCCTGAGTAATACAGGCTATCCCATTTGTTTTATCTTAATTGTGCAACAATATCAGCGCAATTGTTTGACATTGAAAATCTAAGCTAAAGTGAAAATTTTCACTATCTTCCTCTACAACAGATTCCATGTCCAAACTAGGAAGTTATTTCCCAAGTAATACAGGTTAACCCATTTGTTTTCTCTTAATTCTGCAACAATATTCATGCAATTATTTGATATTGAAAATTTAAGCTAAAGTGAATGAGCTCACCAATTATATAAGGAAACTTGGACTTGAATTCTTTTTTGGTTATGCTCGCCTTAGATAAAAATTTTCATCATCCAAGGTTGTTTTAAATACCTAGGGTTTGTTGTTAACTAGTTTTTTAATAGTATATCTGAACTAGACTGACATTGCTAACACTAAATGTCAGTCTGATTTGGAATCAGTAAGGCGTACTATAATATAGTAAAAGTTGAGATTATTTATTTTTTATATTGCAGCAAGATTGTTGCATAGAGACCTTGATGGGTTTTTTTTTTCTTCGAATGATTACCACACTTCCAATGCTTACATAAGCATTCTTGAAAAATGCTCCTATGATATTATATGTTTTTCATGTTCAGAAGATACGTTATTTGTGGAATCATGATCTTTTATTTGCACTTTTTCTTATTATTATTGTAATTTTCATGTTATGGTTTTTCCCTATTTAAAACATAAATTCTGAAAAATTATATAAAGAAAAATAGACCCTGTATAGACTCAGATTGGCCTGAGCCTCATTCACTAACTGCCCCTAATTCAGAAAAACTCTCTAGGTAGGGATCTTAGTTTCACATCTACTATTTATTTGATCAACTTGGCAATGTAACCAAAACTGTCTTTTGCAATTTCATAAAGCCAATGATTTTAGTTAGGATTGGTTTGAACTTTATAGTTAATTGCTTCTTTTTAAGCACTGAAATCTCCAAATAAGGGTTCATGTAGAAAATAACCTATCATTGTTTCTTTGATTTGCTTTTAAAATTTGTAAATTTTAATCCAGGGAAAAGCACTTTAGCATGTACATTGGATCAAGAGCTATATTCAAGAAGTAAGCTTGCTTATGTACTTGATGGTGACAACCTTAGGCATGGATTGAACAAAGATCTTGGATTTTCAACAGAAGATCGTACAGAAAATATACGCAGGGTTGGTAAGTTGTTTTATGATGTTTAATTTTGAGTAACATGCAATCAATTGATCTATGGAAATCAAGTTATTCAAGCAAATATTTTTTTATTTATTGTGCAACAATGGCAGAAACTTCATAAACGGGCATCTGAGTAGCCCATCTATGAGTATGAGGGTTGAGAAATGATGCTAATGAGGATCTTGAGTTTGTATTTTATTTTTTAATGATATCGAGCGGTGCATGTTGCTATGCTACTCAGTGTTCTGGTACTGTACTGGTCCAATCAGTTGTCGAAACCTATACTGGATCTAGATTTATTTTTTTTTCAGAGATCACACTGCCTATATTTGGACAGAGAAAGGGGAATAGATAAAGTCAAATATATTGATAAACTGAATATACACATACTGATTTAGTCCTTGATGAGGTAGGATATCCAACAGTTTGTCACAATTATTTTGAAATAAATTGAGGATGCTGAATACCACGATGCTTCTCAACATGTGAGGATCAGGATAAGATGTTTAGATGTGGCTGGACTCCCCTAGAATATAGGTAGTTGATCCTCCATGGATTCTGGCATAATGAGTTAATTTCATTAGTCCCATAGCATGACAAAAGGAAAGGTTATTGATGATGATAGAAAAGGCAATTGATGATTTTGAGGAGATAGAGAGAAGAATTGCTTGTGGCCGTGGCATTTCTACTAGCATGAATTTGATGGGCCACAAAATGATGTTAATTTATTCCAGTTTCTCAAGGTCAAGGCTTCATATGGCTCATGTTCATAGCAGCAGCACTCAAGTCTTGGTGTGCCAATTATACACATAGTTGTAGGCTCCAGTATAGCATTTGATGAGTAAAATCGCATGACTATGCCACAATTGATATACAATTGACACAATGTGTTAATGACAAATTTCTTATTGTATTAAATTTCAACCTGAACATCCAATACAACCACCTTTGGAAGCACTACATTTTCATATTAACAAGGTAACCTGTATCCTTGTTTTCATCATGTATAATAACTTATTGAAGTTTTTATTAGACATCTATCATGTATCGTGTGCTAACTTCATGCATATTTAGTATGTAAATATCTCAAAAACATATCTTGATTTATTATTGAGGCAAAAAAAAACATGCAAGGTTTCATAGGGGTTTTAGACTTTTAGTGGTGCAGAATTAATCTAATTAGTACTGATTAGTCTTGGACCATTCCAACACATCGTTTCGTACGGCAGCAGTAATGTGCGGTTCTGGTCTGACCAGCAACTACAGTAATGAACTGTAATTTTACACCTTGATATATACTAATTCTCCCCAGAGCTCCATTGGTGGGAGTCGCATGCACTTACCACCCTTTTCTTAATAATTGTAAACATGTATTATTTCAGGTGAAGTGGCAAAGCTCTTTGCAGATGCGGGTTTGATCTGTATCGCTAGTTTGATCTCTCCATATAGGAAAGACAGGGACTCATGTCGTGGAATTCTTCCAGAATCTAGTTTCATTGAAGTCAGCCCTTCTCCTTAAATTGTGTTTATCTGCCACTGAATTTGTTCCAACTATGGACTTGGTTCATTGTTAATGTGTCGTAGGTATTCATGAATATGCCTTTAGAGCTGTGTGAAGCAAGGGATCCAAAAGGCCTTTACAAACTTGCTCGAGCAGGAAAGATAAAAGGTGAGCTTTCATGTCTGTTGAACCTGGAAAGATACATTCATGCTCAGAACTAATTAAACATAATGGATATTTTTGTTGTCTTTGCATAATTGCATTATGGTCTTAAAATAGTGTCATATTCCTCCTTGTAATATATTTGCTTGATCACCTAAACATAAGCTAGGAGGAGGACTTTTCTTTGTTGTCTTCTCTTATTAGTTTTCAACTTATCTTGTATCTTCGCAAGTCTCTGAACGGTACAACATGCCAAACCCTAAAGTGATCATTCCTTAGTTTCAGAAAGTTGATATCATGCATGTAAATTTACAATTATTCTCATAAGAACATGGTTATACAATAAGGAACAAATTTTTGTTTACCATCTACATACGGTTAACTGTACTCAGCTTTATCCCTTGTTCTAGAGAATCATGCTTATTGTAAATTGAGGTAATCTAGGATCACAATCATAATGGGGAAAGATTGAACTGTGGTATCGTAATATATGATTTAGCTTGTTTATTTTATGGTTATTTGCAAGGTTAGCCATACCATGACGTATTGTCTGGTATGGACGGTATGTACCAGTCTAACAGGGGACCGGTGTGGGTGGTACATATCAATTTGTCAATAGATCCCACCATACTATGTGCCGATATGATTTGGTACGTACCATACTGATGGCCGGTTGGTACACTAGCATGGACCGGTAAGGTGAACTAGGGTTATTTGTTTGAGAAATCACTTCCTATGGCTAAGATAATGTTCTACATTACAGATGATATTGTACTTTTCTATTTGCTTCAATTTTTTTTTTGTTTCATTTGAATTTCTGTGTTCTAGTACACTGCACATGTTCTACACTGCATTCATGTATAGAACATATATCTTACTGATTTCATGTGGATTTATTAGCAAAAAAATGATTAACAGTAGTTCTAAATATGAAGTTTTTCATACCATTAGCATTTTCATACAATTCTATAATCTCTGATGAAACGGGGTTTTCATTTTTTATCGAGTGTAGCCATAAGGAATGCCTCGAATCTCCTGCTCAGTGTTTTAATCTAAACTATCAACTACTTGTTAAAATAAGCAAGCTTACCTTGTGATTTGTTACTGTTGGGAATTCAAATGTACCACATCGTAACTAATGGAGAGAAGTTGTTAGTTACCTTTCCCTATCACTGTTTTGAGAGTGTTTCTAGGACAAGATTCAGAAGCTCTTATTAGGTAAATTCTCCCAGTCAAGTATGTTGGATCAATGTTAACTTAGGATACAGACATTCTCCTATTGCATTGTTGGCTGAGCTATTCAACTCCTTAAGGCAATCAGACAGCCTATTGGCCTTAGCACTGCTATTTTCTTAGTGAAACCTAATGTTCACTGATAATGATCTAGAAAATTTTAAATTTAATTGCCTTTAAATGACTGATAATGTTTCAGGGCATCTATTTTTCACAAGTCACATTTCTTTTCTGAATCTATCAATGTTGTCTCATCCTCAGGCATTGGTACCCAATTTGATCAACAAGCTTGTTCATTGAGTTCAAGTTTAATGCTCAGTAATGTGACCCTTGTAAATCAAGTTAGTCATGTCATCATAATTGGTTGAGCTTATGACAACCTTGAAAAATTTTGTGCTTATCCAAATACATCTGAATTGGAAAAGAAAATACAATTTTAATGTCCATTTTGTTCTCACTAATAACTTATTAGTTCTATGAAGACATTGCACTATCTAAATAGATATACCCTGACAACAGATTCCTGATGACATTCTTGAAAGGATTATAATATTTGCTCCTGATGCACTAAAATAAGTTAAGGAAGCTAAGACTAGAATCTAGATTGTATATATAAAATTAAGCCTAAGATTCATAACTAGAAAATCAAGATGTCCATTCATACTGGTTTTGAGAACCTTTATGAGAAAATGAAACACTAATCTAATCTGCGAAGATACTAGTTATCAACTATCAAAGCAAATCTGGTAAAAGTCATTAAAGTCATCATTGGTGGAAGATTAGAAGCTCCTCTGAAACATAAAAAGGAAAACTCAAGAGCTTAGGAGCTTTATCACTACCAAACTTAAAAATGACATAAATTACATCAGTGTAATAGGTATACTCGGCAAGTAAAGATTGAGTAGACATAACAAATACCTTTATTAAAAGGAGATGATAAGGTGCTAGAAACATTCTTGAAGAACATAGATGCTATTTTTTTATTATTTAGATGACTCATAGAGACTGTTGTACGATAATTAGAAGTCATGTAATTGTGACACTAACCATTTTGGCATGCTTTGGAGAAGTTAAAAGTTACTTGAAGGTTGTGTGTCACTTCATACCTGCAGCAGAACTTATGCTCTTCTACATGTCTGCATCTTGCTTATGCTTTTCCTTCTTCCTCTTTTAGAGCCTCCAGAAGGGTATATGCCCAATTTTGTCTCTTCTTTACTCAACAATCTATAGTAGTTATCTCATGTACCAAAAGATTACTAATGAAACATGTGTTTTCTCATGTTCCTACAAATACATTGTCACTGAATTTGGGAGCACGGGAAAAGATATTTTTCCTTCTTTTGGCAATATTTATGCTAAATGTAAGATTACTTTTTGGTGTGATAAATTAACTCTTAAGAACATGGTATATATTGGATCAAATTTGACTATTTCTTCTCCCAGCCTTCTTTTAGGGTTTGGCACCTTAATTGAATAAAGCATTTCTAAATTTTCTTCCAACACATTCTGTTGTAGGTCCCTTTTTCCGTTTTCTGTGCCTTGTGAAGATGCCTACTTAGTAGAATTAGAATATAGTACATTGTTTTCTGTATTAGTTATCTTCTCAAAGAAGATTGTGATATCAGTGTTTATGAACCAAAGTGCTATAAATTGCTTGTGTGGAACAGATCTCTGCAAGTGACCAAAATTGATTATGGCTTCACTTTTTCCTGGCTGTATCAGGTCACGCTGTATTGTAGAGAATATATATTGTTAATATTGTTTCACAAATTTTGTTGGGAATGGATGTTGTTAGGATTGTTTATTTTCCCTCAGTCTTTGGTAGTTCGATATCATTTGCTGCACACTTGACACTTTTGCATCCTTGCTGTTTGAATTTTGTTATTCATGCAGGTTTTACTGGGATAGATGATCCATACGAACCACCTCTAAACTGTGAGGTATTTACAAGTTTCAACTGCTTAATATTATTGTCATTCCTCACTGCTGAGCATTTACATTCAAAGTCCCAATCAGAGCAATCATATAGTTTCTAAATGGGGCTCGTGTTGGTATGCTATTTGCCCAATACCATGTATGATCATAACAACTTGTGGAGGTTGTTGCAAAGATAAAACTTGAAGCCATTAGCAAGTGGCTACTAACAACATAACAACATTATTTTGATTGACGATACACACTTCAAGCATATTTTGTTCCGAAACCTGTTCCTTGGTTGATCGTACTTATTTTGGATGATTTCATCCTTTGATGGCTACTATAAGAATGCAATAATACCTGCAGAGCAATTAGGACTAGATAAATTTTAGTTTTGTTGAAAGCATTACGTCCTCATGCAAGAATCCATGTATCAAAATACATTATATATTCTGCCATACCCTGAAAACTATGTAGACGAGCAGTATGTTCCTTTGATATCCTTTTGGCGCTTGTTGTGGGCTCTTCTACACGTTTGCTTGTGTGTAACATGGGAGGAGCACCCTGCCTGTGGCTACAGTCATCCTTTTGTTTGACATGGCTGAGGAAATCATTAATATGCTCGTCTACACATTTTATGCAGACTTTATGTTGAATTAAACCGCTCCTTTCTTTCTGTAGATAGAGATAAAACAAGAGAATGGAGTTTGCCCGTCTCCTAATGCCATGGCTGGGCAAGTCGTAGGTTATCTGGAAGACAAAGGCTTTCTACATGAGTAGCAAACCATCAAAAATTCTGCTGCTAGTGAAGTCCATCTTTTGCTACATTTCTAGTTGTGATACTTCAAACATTTTTCTTTTTGTACTTATTTAAAATTTTATGGGCTCAAATGAGTCTATCCATTGATATATTTGCAAAACAGTTATTTCTTGGAGTTTCATAACATGAAATATGAGATGCATATGCCTGGTATATAAAATCTAGCATATGGAACAGCTTCTTTTTGTTATAGTTCATCTGAAACTTAAGTTTTGAGGAAGATATTTAGATTTGTTTAGTAAGTCCCCTACTTGATCCGTTTCTCACATCTCTGGTTGTCATACCTCACTTGTTTAATATTTTTACAAGGTTTGGTGCTCAAAGATTATCAACTGCAACGTATCCAAACAACTTCCGAAGGTTACTCATCTGCTCAACTTCACGGTGCATTTGGTCTAATGAACATTCATAAACATTCAGGTCTGTCAGTCTGTTGATGTTACTCAAGTCTTGAGGTAACCTCACAAGTTAGTGACAACTTTCAAGATTTAAATCTAACAAAATTTACAAGGCTGGTGACTGACTTGATAGCATCTGAAGCTTTGTGCAGTAAACTAGTTTTAGAATCTGTAAATTCTCGAGATGGCGGATTCATCTCGGTAGCTTCCGTAGCTTTTTACGATGAGCTAGATTTAAAATTAGTAAATTCTTAAGCTTACAGAAGAATTTAGAAAGTAACTCAGATCTCGGTCTCAGAAAGATTTAAGCTATGCCGAGAATGATAACTGGCCAACTGTGTCGGGTAGCTGTTGGATTCTAATAGCTCATAAATTATAAGGTAAGTTAGTGGCAAACATGGCTTCTGAGATATGTATGGGTTGGAGATCCAATCTCCATCTCCTCCCTCCTTCGTAGAAACTAGACTGACGACGACTCCTTTACACCTGTCGACAAGGCCGTGGGATTGTTGAATCTGGTGGACTAATCCCCCTCAAGACATGGCGACGAGAGGAAAGTTCTCAGATTTCTCTCGACCACCCCTTCACCGGTTGAATACGGCAGAATGCTTTCAGCAGCCAACTCGTCGGACAAGTCTCCATATGATCTTGTGGAAACAACCAGCGGTCAACGGACGCTCGTGACAATGTCGGCCACCAACAGTGGAGAAAAACCAAAGCCATACGTTGGTCCTCAGATACTGTCATCATCATCGGATCCGAAAATTACTATGATACCGATATGATGAAAAATGGACTAAAAAGTAATATAAATTAGAGAATAGATTTATAAGAGGGAATCAAATAAGTGTGTCACAGATGTAACATAAAATTTTGTAATTATATTATTATTAAAAAATTAATATCATAATCAAAATATATTAAGATTATGATTATTATGTACCTTTAGATAATATTAAAAAAAATTATTTGATTTTTAAATATATCATCATCGGATCCGAAAATTATTATAATACCAATATGATGAAAAATGAACTAAAAAGTAATGTAAATTAACAAAGATTGAGAATAGATTTATAATTTTAATTTGTGATATTTTCATTGACTATCTCATTGTATCTCAATATGAAGCGAACTGTGCGTCAAAGAACTCGCTAGCACACAAAACTCCACTCGTATAATTGATTTGAAAAACATAAAAAAATTAATCTAGTAGAAAATTAGTATTTATATTTTAGAGACCAGACGAAACAATGATTTATCAAAATTAGTATTTATATTTTAAACTCATTGGCACTCTTATGATTGCCAAATGGTGCAATGTCAATGAAATAATTAACAACTTTACTTCCTCCTGACGAGATTAGATCAGTGCGTATCTCATGAGTAATTAGGAATGATTGGAGGCGCTCTAGCATAACACCAGTGACCATCACGAGACTCCCCGACCCACCCACCAACAAGAGAAAGTGCTTCAATCTTCCATACATCGATCAACTCTCTAATTCGATGTTAAATTTCTAACATGATATTTTTCTCGGTACAAAATTTGATTCTCCTACTTCGATAATTTATCCTTTGATAGTTCGAGTATGTGATCTAAGTATTTCTTACGTCACTTATCTCAAAAGCACATTAATCTATAAACCCAATAATTAATTTTATCATCAAAATCCGAGATTTAATACTATGATTCTCAAACTCAAAAGATCTTTATATCACGTTATATCATTTTTATTGAGTTCACATTTTCCTTCCAAAATCATAGCAATGCAAGCCACTATAATAATTATACTTTATTGAATTTATATGAGTAACCTTAAACCCACCTAAAACATATCTATCACCACATCAATAAGCAATTTTCCTTTAGACCTACGCTCCCTTATCACTCCAGTTTAGCGACACCTTGCCCCCTATGTAACTTCTTCATCTACTTTTCCACCAACTTATCTTACGATGCCTGATGAAGCAACACCCTCGGTACCACAAATGATGTCTTTATCCTCTATGGCCAAGTAACACAAAAATGCATCAGTTTGATCAGGTATGTGTAGTAACTCTCCCTATGTAACTTCTTCATCTCTAACATAACCCAATAATGCTACTGAACCTAAACATTATATGACAACACGCTCGAGAAATGATATCTTCATACCACGTCAAATTCTTAACCTCCATGTTACCACAAACTCTTCATCAAAACCTACTTAACCCACAACTATCACCCAAGTCCAAAAAATTTCACACCGGTACAATGCCATGTGTGAGAAATATAATGTCACATAAACCCTTATACCATTTAATCGTACATAAAATATCATCGAGTATAAGTGGATCATTTGACTTAAGCAAAATTTAGATGTATTTATTGCTAGATACAAAGCATGTTTAGTGGCCAAAGGGTTTCACCAACGATCAGATGTTGATTTCATAAAAATATTTAATTCAATTGTAAAACCAACGATAATCTAGCTCATCCTAAGTTAGCTATCACTCAAGGTTGACATATATGCCAACTAGATGTTAACAATACATTCTTACATAGGACCTTAACTGAAGATATCTTTATGTAGCAACCTCCTAATTTCATCCACACTCAATATCCAAGTCATGTTTGTAAATTACGAAAAGCTATTTATGAATCTTAATAAACTTGGCTTATTTTTGACATCAATTGATTTCGTCAACTCTAAGTTTGACACCTCTTTATTTCTACAATAACAAAAGGGAAGTACTATATATCTACTATGGATAATATTATCATCACAGACAATAATCATATGGAGATCAAATATAATTAGTAGATCAATTCTCCATTAAATATCTAGAAACCTTAAGTAATTTTTTGGGAGTGAATTTTTCATATTTTAAAAGTATATTCAAGATTTATTATCAAAGACAAACATATAAAATGCCAAAGAAGTTGCCACTCACTCTTCATAATTGAATCACTCAAATTATATGATGAATACTACTACGGATGTCACACATTACCGATAAATACTTGTTTTATTATAGTATTTATCTCTGTCTAGACATCTCATTTATAATCAATAAATTATCATAATTTATACATCGACCCTTCACTACACATTGGTTTATGCATTTTATTTTAATTATATTATTCTAAGATTGATATTCTTGACTAAAGCTTACTGTTGCGGGAACACGATTAAAGATCATGACAAAAGCAAACATGAAATGACATATGATAAAAGATCATGATAAAAATAAACATAGAATAATAGAAGCAAATATGGAATGACATCCAATAAAAGTCATGATAAAATAAACATAGAATGATATTTTTATATTCCTTATATCCTTAATTAAATTATAATTTAAAAATTGATTATATATTTGAATGATTGATTTGATTGAATTATTGTTCTTCACACACCTCCACGGTTATCGAGCTCGCAAGTTCTTTTATGATCCACATGGACTCAGAAGGAGTACACTTGAAGAAACACATCATGGTTCGATGTTGTTGGGAACTCCTGGCGCACCCAAAGGGTCGTGATAAATCGTATGAGCAAGGATGGGCTCCACATAAATGGTGCTTTTGCTTATGATCGCCAAGGAGAGCAGCCTCGACTTTATCCACCATCGTCATCGTCATCGTCATCGTCAGATTGTTGCCGCTGAATCATGTTTCTACATCCTCGTCTTTTCCCACCACCTCGTCACTTGGGACGGTGGAAAACTACTCTTCTCGTGGATCCATGGAATTCACCTTATCCTTCCAGAGGCCCAACGCAGACGCCCTCCTCACCAGGTAATAATTCAGCTCGCACGCCGTCTCCTTCAGCTCCACTAGAATTGCTTGGCGAGAGGACCACTCGGTTGCCGAGGAAGCAGCGCGACAAGAGGTTCGATGCCGCCGCCGCTTCTCCCGGCTGCCAGTCCAGGATCTTATCCAGCAGGCCTTGAACGTCCATAATGGCTACGCCGGCATATATCACCCACTCCTCCAACTCCGGCTCCTTCAGTGCTCGCAGATCGGCATCCAAGAGCACGCCATTGATGGCCCAGAGGCGGTCACGAATCATTTCCAGGTGATTCGAGACACGTCGTAGTCGCCCCCGCGCCATCATGGCAGCCGACGGCAGTGTATTATGCAGGAGAAGCGTCTGATCTCCCGCCATCGCCATGGCTTCGATCTCACGCACGCACGCACGCCTTGTCCCGCTCGATCTCCGTGGCTTTCTCGCTAGTATGGAACACACGCTCTCTCTCTCTCTCTCTCTCTCTCTCTATATGTATCTCAGAGTTATAGGATGGATGTAGGTGGTCTAAATCCAATTCTGGTGGTTATGATCAATCCCATTGATGATCATTCAGCATCTTATAATTGATAATCTAGACGTTATTTACGTCTATAAATTCTTAATATTTGTCTTCAACTATTATGTAAATTTGTTTACTCTTCTTCGAGAGTAGTCGAAAACCACTAAAACTTAAATGTGAATAAATAAATAACCTTTATTAAGAGAGAATCTAGTAGATCATTCACTTCAAATATCCCTGGTATCAGCTTGACTACCATCTCAAATTGTGTGTGGGCTACAGATTAATAGAACTTTGTTATGACTTTTTAGTAAACGACTGTGTGTCAAATTGGCCAGGAATAAAACATTATACATGATAGTTGGATAACAATAGAATCTAAAATTATTTAGTTATGGGCCAAACTAAGCATATCATTTAGTTTTCTAATCTCTTAGGAATGGGACTAAGTTTTGGTTACCTTAGTTCATCAAACTCATCTAAGTAATTTGAACTAACATTAGCTAACTTGAATTAAGAATGTTACACGTAGATTATCCTCGGTACCTGCGTGAGATTACTCACAATCATGTTTGCTATGTAAATGATTTCTATAGGACTGAAGGCACATCAAAGCCATGAAGACCTGGTGAGGATGCTAAACCCCACATATCAAAATTGAGCATGTTAGATGGACTTATTATTGTTAACATGAATTTAAATATTTAGGATTCATGATCTATCTCATCCAATTAATAGGTCAATTATCAGAAAACCCTCCAAAACAAAACAAGCACAGTTGGTAGACTCATGATAATGGATATAAAAATATGAAAACAAATACACAAAAAAGAAAAACAAAAAAGATCAAGTGACACAACCCTACAATGCAATGACCCATCTTGACCTGATACAACCAACTTGTTCGAGCTGTTATCCACAACACTAATTACCAAACATAAGAATCAAAACCCATATCCACTAATTCAGGCATAGACAATGTAACCCCAAAAGAAAGCCTAAGGCATTAGTGGTGTCATCTTACATCAAATTTCTACAACTGGAATCTACAATGTGTAAATCGCAACCATATGATTTTTATTAAAGCTTTATCAAATAAAAACAAAATGCTTATGTGGACAATTTCCAACTTGTCATAGCTAACTAACTCTTACATAGGCCAAAATTAGTTTCAAACTCAAATTTCTCTCATGATAGACTCTCAACATCTTCGAGAGGTATTTCACAAAGTCATGAGGATTATATATATAGGCTTGGAGTGAAGACTATGACACGACCAGTAGCTCATTAATAAAAAGCACTAGTTCAACATGAAACCCAATTATGATACAAAGATATCAAAACTGAATTTTGCCAAAAATGTAGCTGTAGTAAATAATATACAGAAAGACTTATACTAAAAATTTTACATGTAATCTAATTCCTATATGCCTACTCAGAGAGAGAGAGAGAGAGAGAGAGAGAGAGAGAGAGAGAGAGATACAACAAAAAGAAAATAACTAGAGAACATTCTACATTGCCCTACAAAAGTATGGGGAAGATTTGATCCACCAAATACTTGTTATAACCACAATGATCAAAAGAGAAGATTATGATGAGTCACTAGAGGCTAGTCTCGAGCAAGATGACTTGCCCAGGGAGACTGAAGTGAAGGAAGACGCCCAGGCCCGGGCATTATTTGCCCCTTTCTGAAAGTTGCTTGTCTTGTTGCAGAATCTAAGGTTGCTCCACAACCCATTAACCTCAACCACATGGAGCATTTGCTCCAACAGCTGACTTGATTCACGAAGAAAACTCAAGTTCAGATGCCAAGCATGTGAGACCAAGAAAGCTTTGAAGCGGGAGTAGATGGCAGAAAAAGAACATATAATTATCTTCAGACCGATGTAGATTATGCCAAAGGTTAAGTAAGGTTCCTTGGTTATTAACTCGCTTGCAGACTCAACTTCCAGTACAGGGGACTTCACATTTCCTGAACCAGGTTGATCAATAGCCAGATACATGATAGGATTCAGACCTGTATAAGAATAACTGAGGATAAGTTTGCTGCAAACTTAAGACACTGGGAAGAGTTAGACCTTAGAAGTATAGTTAATTTTTTTTATGACGGCTTTGTCCATCTCACAGTTTATAATGTCTTGGTCATGCAATACCAAATATCTTGCAGGCGACAGAGACCTCAATGAATAACTCAATTTTAAGAGGAGAAGCAGGTGCCATATCTGCTACAGCACTATGTTTGCAATAGGAAAAACTTAGACCTACCCCACCCCCATCCCCTAGAAAGCAGAAGGGTGGGAAAAAAAAAATCACAATGCTTCTGATAAAACTAGGACAACAAGCATCAGATGGCATATACCCAGAAGCAATAAGAACCGTCATAAGATATAAAATGCAACTTGAGAAATTAACCTGTACTTTTCTTGTAGAAATGGACCAGAGAATTGAGATCCTTTGGGCCATGGTATCGAATTCTTGATGTCTGATTGATCAGCATTATAGCTGGAAAGCTGTGAATACCATTTCTCGATAGGACACTGCATAGCAAGTGAAAAATTATTGCATAAAATAGCATGATCCATACAAGATGGACCAATATATTGATGAAGAAAAAGAGCACGTATGACTTGCGAACTACATACCTTGGCATGATAGAAGATTCTTCAACTAGTAAGTGCTTTATTTGAGGAAACATGGAACTAAGAGCATCGAAAATAGGTTGAATGTTCTGTGAGAATGGGCACCATGACACACCAAAAAGAACAGAACAATATTGATCACCACAATTCAGGTATCTCTCGAGTGTCTCTCCACTCACCTTCAAAATGTATAGACAAAATCAGATATATCTGCAATCTGTAATCCACAATCAAGTTGAGTAGGGAATCTTAAATAAAAATCATAACGGTCTATCACAACGGTTAAAGTTACACCGACGGACTGTCTTGTTTAAGTACTCCATTCCGTATGTGACCAATATGAATTCATTGTCAACTCTGGCTGCTGAATGAAGATAATCTTCTGATTTTAGGTCCCTTGTCTTTGGGTCTGTGGCTGGATAAAAGTTTGTTTGAATTAGAATCGAGTGCATGTATTATCAGCATTCATCAAATCATTACCATCACTTTGACTCCCACCTTCTAGTACAGAAAGCATCCTCAGCAAATGCTCCATGCATACTCTACTAGTACAACTCTTTATAGGCTAATAGAGAATTTTAAACGAAGGAAGTCCATGCACAATATGAAGGGAAACAACCCCCACCACTAATGGATCTTATATGTCATATGCACCAAGGTCTGCCGTACCGAAGCATACCGCCCAGTACGGGCGGTATGTACCGGTCCGACAGATTACCGATACACGGACCGCCCCGTACCGCTACAGTGCTACAGTACTATACTGTAGCACTGCTACAGTATGAAAAATATAAAATTGTCGGTACACCAAGGTGTACCGCTCGGTACGCCCTGATGTACCGCTCGGTACACCGGTACCGTACCGTACCGAACCCTAATCGAAACGTCGGTACGGTACGATACGACGAACCTTGATATGCACTACGAATAGTTTTGTAAACCCTGTGCATTGCCAATATTTTAAGATACTCTTGATGTTTCCTTTTGTAATATATGTATATCCACTGAAAAGTAAGAACTCTTTATTAGTTGGTTCTATTTTCTAGTACACAAAATGTCATGGTCCGATTTAATGGGAAAACTGACCAATTAACTTTATAGTTCTAGAACCATGTATCCATAATAGTTATCCCCAAGTTAATCATAGTCATCCATCAAACTTTTAAACCAATTCAAGTCTCTTTCCACTTATGATATGGGGCTAAGATAGGAGTCCTACATAAGTCATCCTCCACAAATGCTCCCTGCATACAATTCTTCACTCAGGGGATGGTATAAAATTTTATATGAATGAAGTCCATGTCCAATATGAAGGGAAACAACCCCCACCATAAATGGATCTTATACGGCATATGCACTATGAATAGTTTCCTAAACTCTGCCATTGTCCATAATTTCAGATACTATTGAAGTTTCCTTTCATAACATATGTATATAAATTGCAACACTTTTTCACTCTCTAAAGCAAATAGGATCTTCATATAAACATTCATGCATTAATAATTAGATAAATTAAATCACAATGTTTAAATGTTCTACCGTACTAACAATCTACTAGATCATGACATATTGAAACTTAACTATATGATGACTACAACAAATTATTCATACTTGAATCTAGACATCAGATCAGGCTAAAGACAAAAAATTGTAATGCCCAACTAAAGGCTATAAAATTTAATTAACAGTGGATCTCAAATTGCTTTCTACCAAGAGGAAGAACCACAAGCCCAATACTCTCCCGAACTTCAAAATTCTAAAGAAAAATCCCGCAATCAATTGGACGTTGAAAAGGGAGAAAAATTGTCCTATTTAACAATACGAATCATTCACCCATTTTCCAGAGCAAAACTAGAAGAATGACCTACAGCTAATATCAACTGAAGAAATTGATAAAACTGGCGAATAAATCAACGTGGTCCATGGATATCCATAAAAGAAGTTGTCAGCTACCAAGAAACACGGAATGAACGCCTCTGTTTATAAAGTACACAAGAAAATAGATGAAGAGATAATACTAAGGCTGCTTCCACATATATACTAAGGGATACACTCCAATTTTTACTAACCAACCATAAATAATAAAATTTTTCCTTTTCGATAGTTCACGTATGACATATTTCTTAAAAGGAGAAATTGCAGAAGAAGCTAAAACGACCAGAAATACCAATATTATAAATGGAAAGCGAGAGATGTTAATAAAGATACCCTCCCTTCGATCAAAACCAAAAAACAATTTGCGCCTACCAGCAAATATCCATGACACCACACCCCCAGACACCAAAAATGTCAAAACTTTAAATAAGATAAATGATCATGCGGCATTAGGATTCCTAAACGGTCATAATAATGCCAGAAAAAAAAATCCATCACAATTAATCGCAAAGCCCCAAAAGAATTCGCAAAACACCAAGAGAAAATTCTCGCCTTTGGATAAAATAGGACGTACGGTTACGCGATTGATTGAGAAAGAAGGGTACCTCCTGGCGCAAGGGCAGCTCAATCCATCGAGGGCATCGAGATCCGAGGTCGTCGAGGAAGGGGACGCTCAAGCGAGGGCAGAGAGGCTGCATCGTCGCGAGGGATACGCGAAAGACCAGGGAGGGAACGAAGAAGAGAAGGGTGGCGACGAGGGGAAGAGGGGATCCGGCCATGGAAAGGAGGGAGGAAGCAGTCGAAAGCACCAATCGGGAGGAAGACTAGCGATGATAATTTTTACCCTTTCAGCTCTTGTTTTTAGATTTATTTGCTTTCTCTTATTTTGATTAGGATGTGGGTTTGTCTTCGCTGCCGTAATGTGTTGGCTCGTTCTGTTTTCTGTTTTATACATATATATATATATGTATATATATGTGTACATATATGTATGTATATATATGTGTACATATATATGTATATATGTGTCCATATATATATACATATATATATTGATATATAAATGTATATGTATATATATGTATACATGTATACATAAATGTGTATATACATATATATACATGTATATACATGTATATATATATGTGTCTATATATATATATATGTGTATATATATATGTGTGTCTATATATATATATATGTATATATATGTATATATATGTATATATATGTATATATATGTATATATATGTATATATATGTATATATATGTATATATATGTATATATATATATATATATATATACATATTTTGGGTGCAACGTAACAAAAGGTAAAATAGTCTCCTTCGGCTTCCACGTCTCGTGCCCTAAATTTGCCGCTCCTTCCCAAGCGTCGTTCCCTTCCACCCACTTGCGGAGGCGAACGCCGGAGAGACGACGACGACGGTAAGATCTTCTTCTTCTCCTTCTCTTCTTTCTAAATAACATCCGCGATTTGTTAACGCTGTCGAGAAAGGAGAACGTTCTGATCGGTGTTGGCCGCTTTGGTCATTCTTTTTCTACTAAATTTGATGACCTGCCTCAATCTCGGGTAGTACTGGTGCTTTTCCTCCCTTGTATGCTGATCTTTAAGTGCCGTCTCTTTAGTTTTGGTGTGTGGAATCCAGTAGCTTAATTGACACGAGAAATTTCTGATATCAGCGAGTAATCCCCTCTTTTTTTGATACACGTCAGGGATTTTCTCATGAAATTTGGTGTGTTTTGAAGTCCAAGAGGCGATAAGATCTGTCAGCGGTCAGTTGTTCGCAGCCATGTCGGTCACGGCCGGTGTTAGCGACACGGTGATCACCATCCGCGACAAGCTCCGGGGAAAGATCGGCCAGACCAAGGTCAAGAGGTATTGGCCCGGCAAAGCCCCGGAATGGGCAGACGAGGTGGAGGAGGATGAAGACATCAGGGCCTCCAAGCTGGCCGCCCTCGAGAAGGCCTTCCCTACTCGGGATGATGCTGATGTACCTCAGAAAGATGATCGCAGGCTGAGGCGTCTGGCTGAGAGCCGAACTGAGAACAAGGAAGAGGTGAGGGCCGATCACCGGCGGATCCGGCAAGCTGAGATAGTATTGACCACCGAGGAAGAAAATAATAGGTTGGAGGGCTTGGAGTTGGAAGAGGAAGATGAGGACGCGATAGAGGAGAGGAGGCGCAGGATAAGAGAGAAATTGCTTCAGAGAGAACAGGAGGAGGCTGCTCTTCTCCCTGTAGAAGAGGAAGAAGAAGCAGAAGAGGAGGAGGAGGAATCCGAGTATGAGACAGACTCAGAGGAGGAACAAATGGGTATTGCCATGGTGAAGCCAGTTTTTATACCAAAGTCACAGCGAGATACTATTGCAGAGCGTGAGAGGCTTGAGGAGGAGGAACGACGCCTTGAGGAGCTAGTGAAGAAGAGATTAGATGAGAGAAAAGTTGAGACTAGGCAAATCGTGGTAGAGGAGATAAGGAAGGATGAGGAGATCCAGAAGAATTTGGAGGCTGAGGCGAACATATCAGATGTGGACACAGATGATGATATGAATGAGGCTGAGGAATATGAAGCTTGGAAGACTAGGGAGATTGCAAGGATTAAGAGAGAAAGAGACGACAGGGATGCAAGGTTGAAGGAAAAGGAAGAGATCGAGAAGGTTAGGAATATGACAGAGGAGGAAAGGAGGGAATGGGAGCGGAAGAATCCAAAGCCACTCTCTGCACCGAAGCAGAAGTGGAGGTTTATGCAGAAGTACTATCACAAGGGTGCTTTCTTCCAGTCTAGTTCTGATGACCATGCAGCGACAGCGGGTACAGATGATATATTTAGGCGTGATTTCTCTGCACCAACTGGAGAAGATAGGATGGATAAGACCATATTGCCCAAGGTCATGCAAGTCAAGCACTTTGGACGTAGTGGAAGGACCAAATGGACTCATCTTGTCAATGAGGATACAACTGACTGGAATGCTCCGTGAGTATACCTTTAACCTCGAAAATCAGCAATTTGTAGACACACACCACACACACACACACATATTGTGGTGATAGCAGCTAATGCTAGTTTTCATGTTTGTTATCATAAAGAAGAAATGACCTTGTCAAATTAAAATATAAACTGAGAAAATTTAGGCCACAAGCCGTGTCCTTTTTTATCACAAGAGTTGCTGGTGAAACCAAGAACAAAATCATTTTTTACTGCTTTGTGACATTCTGTGAATTATCTAGTCATGATTTTAGGAAGTTAGAACTTAGAACTTTTGGTCGAACATAGATATCCATGCCCTTGAGATGTACTTGGATTTAATATCTTTTGTGATATTACAGGTGGAGTATGAATGGCCCTCTTCGATCAAAGTATAACGCAAAAATGGCAGGTATGAATGCACCAATTGAAAAACCAAAAGGAAGCAAGAAGTTGAAGGATTGGGAGACTAAGTAGCTTATTCTTCTTGGTTATAGTATTTGTCTGGTTGATGCAAAGAAGGGATTTCACCCATGCTTTGTCTTGTAATGGTCTTTACGATGCAAGTTTTAACATGAAGAAAACCTTCATATTATATTTTGTAGTATCAACTGCAGAATATGTTAAGATCTACTTATTGATTTCTGAATTTCGCATGTTTCTCATTGTCATTCCTTGGAATGAATATTGTTTGTCATATTCTACTGACTGTAGACTTTATAGATCTTTACAAGATGAACTTTGATTGCTTTTGGACAAGTCAGCATCAAGAAAGGATCAACAGTTGATTGATAGGGATGTGGCAAATAAAGGATCCAGACTGATTCAGTAAACAGGATTCCTTTAGCCACGAAATATATTGGTTTTGTGCCACAGAGTGATATGTCATAAGTTTGTATTTTTTTTCCTTGTAAATGATCTTTAAAGTTAAGATGTTGACATTTACTAAGTCCAACTCATCTTCAGGCAGTTTGACCCAGCCAGTTCAAATTGTTATCTTTACTCTGTTTGATTGATATTTGCTACTTTCAGTTCTCTGGGTTTTTTTTTGAAATATATCACTATTTTAAGGCAGGTCTGATATTTGTATCTTGATCCTGATTTTGATTGAATCAGTAGCAAGTTTCTCTTGCCTTTGTTCTTGGTCTGGGCTATGCTTCCCTCTCTTATTATTGTTCTATTATTGGAAGTCATTGTTGGTTATTATATTATGCTTAGATGGCCTTAGTTTTTCTTTATTGGTCTTTTTGTCTCTCATTTTAACTTGAGTTAATAAGATTTTCATGAAGTGGGAACATTTGCCATCACTCTGATGATTTACCTTCTGGTATCAATAATTAAGTAATAATTATATCACCTTTATTTATTTATTTTTCCTGTTGTTTCTTATACTCATACTATATGTTGCAACGAAATTCATCATTTTTATTAAATAAAACCATTTGGAGATCTGACATGGACTTAAAAGGTGTTAGGTCTGCTTGAAACACATTTTCTCTCTCGGTACTTTTTGTGAGTAGTTTTTCTTGAAGGATATCTTATCTATCATGTAGTTTTTTCCCACTTTATATGATCTTAGTGTAATGGTAATAGAACTTTCTTATATGCTAACTGGTGGACCAATTGATGATTTTATATCTAGTAAGTTGTTTTTCTTTGAAACGTGCATCTTATTTTTTTTATTGTCTCAGTTCTTCTGGATCATAATATGATTATTGAGGACCATGAAATTTGTTACTATATTTACTTTTTTCAAGATGGGCTTTGGTACAACGGTTAGATTTTTCTTTTGCGACACGAGAGACCAAGGTTCGAGCTATGGAACTTGTCACTCATCTTTTCATAGTTATCAGTAGATAACAACTGTCAGGTACAGATGCACTATCTGAATTTGGATCAGTATTCCTGGAAAGCTGCATTTTTTTATTTACTGATTTATGATAATAAGAGACTTTTTGGGGTGGCATATGTATTCCATTGTATATAAGCACTTTTGACTTGTTTTGCCATAAATCTATTCAGATTTGTCTGTTCCAGGTGCCCATGAGCCATTCAAGTTCACAGTTCTATTTGCAGATAGTATTGTTTCATACCAGTAATTGTTTGTAAAACAACCAATCAAAAGTGAAGTGGCTGGACCTTTTTTCAAATTTCAGACCCATTTACATCTGTTTAAACTTTTATTATTCAGGATGTCGCATATGATATTCATAAGAGGCTGATCATGCATGGAGGTGTACCTAAATCATATGTACTTGCGCTTCTTTTGCAGAAATTACTCAGCATTTTTATCATATCAGGATTGTTGCTTGTGGTAATATTCCTGCTCTGCATATTTGAAGCAAAAGTGTCTTCTATGGCAGTGGCATGATGCCTGTCTTGTAGCTTAACTGATGTTAATTCAACAGACCTAGTCAATTTCTCACTGCATGAATCAATATTCTTGGATAAATTATTGACACAAATGCAGCATGAGTTGCTGAGCCTGTGCTTTCTCCATGTTGCATCCTAGTCATGGTCATTGGGAGAGATTGTAGTGGCATAAATTAATCTCTCTACTCAAGCATGATGACCAAAATTTGATTATGAGTTATCTAATATTTTTTGGTTTTAATAATAGTCTCCCATTCGCAGGTGGAGAAGCAAAATAACCCCATCTACGTCCATAAAGAAAAGGTATGACGACTGAATTATTGCTAACCTATGGGTTTTCTTGCGAATCATCTTTCCATTTTAGTCATGATTATCTTTCTAAATGTGAATTATATATGGTAGAGAAGTCAACCCTTCCCCACCAAAAGAAAAGGTAAAAAGAAAACAGAAATTGAAATATATTGTTACACATTATACACCCCATATGTGTGCCTTATTTTCAACATCATATATGTGCCTTGCTTTAGCATTTTCTTGTCTCGCTTTCTACTAGTCTTGATATGGCCAGGGGTAATACAGTAATAGGCCCTTACAGTTCATTTTTCACTTTGGTGCTTCTTGTTCTATAAATCATCTCTTCTCTACTGTTTGTTGTTCGCATATAACTATCAAGGATTCATATAATGGTGCAATATCAGTTTGGATAAAACCATCAGACTATTGTATAATGGTTAAAGATTCATTCTCTTTAACCTGAAGTAATTAATTAATGTCGACTAAAAAGTGAATAATCATTATACATCATTCTACGACCTTAGCAATTGTGGGAATCTGATGCACTTTATACTAAATACTCTACTTACAAGTTACATGATATAGTTACATTTGGTAGATACAACAGGACAATTTAACCAAAAAAAAGAAGCTACAGTTCAACCACCACACATTGTCATTGCTTAAAGTCGATAAACAATATTGCAACTACTTACTCTTTTTATTTACGAAATCTTAGGAAATTGATTTAAGTACTCGACCATCTTTGGGCATCAAATCATGTGACAAGTCTTAGGGAAAAGCACGTGGAACAAAATCTTTTAAATTTATACGCCCACATGCCAGAAAGAAAAATAGTAGCTTTTTTTTTTCCCGTATACACCAAATTCTAAATAACCATTTACGTATTTGAAAAAGGTTTATTGATGCCATGGTCTGATGATGTGAGTCAATCAAAATACGTATAATTTAAAAAAATAAAAAATATTCTTGTTCTAGTTAGAAAATTTTCTGTCCAACGATTTAAAAAAGATACATATAAACGATTTCAAAGAATCTGAAACATTATGATCTGTCATCCAATGTGAAAGAACAAGTTCCTTGCTCCCTCACTTTTATTGTTTCTTCAAGCAAATAAATCCATATTCCTTATTCCTACACCCACTCTCAAGAAAAATTGACATATTATTGGGAAAAAGAAAGAAAACGGAGATATTATGCCGAATATAAATCTATATATATTCTGCAGTCGAGCCCCATTCCAAGAAGAGAGAAGGGTGGTGGCCGCCACATTTATTCCTCCTACGGTTGTACTGCCCTTCACTTCCCCCGTATAAACTACACATGAATCGCGCTCTCCGTCTCGTCCCCTCAAAATTATCGTTTCTTCCGCTCCACAGAAGACTCAACCTGCTCCCGCTGAGGTAAAAATCGATTATTTCTACTGTTTGCTTAGATTTTTCTTTTTTTTTTTGTGAAGATAATCCCCCAGACTTTCCATCATTCATCCATGACTCACCATCTTTGTGAAGATAATCCCGCTGAGGTAAAAATCGATTCTTCTCCTATCCCGTTGGGAAGAGTTCTTCTTCAAGTCACGAGAAGGTTTCTTCCTGCTTCTTCCGTGGTAAACATCGAATCCTTGTACGGTTTATTTCTATGTTTTGGGAAGATTGGTTCCGGAGATTCTCCGGTGCAACCATTCTTTTTTCGCTTTGAAAGAGTTGACGGTGCGTTGCATCTGACTAGTTCTCCCCATAACGGCCAATCTCCTTTTGCCTGCATCGATGGTTGTGGTTTCTTTTTGCTCTCAGGATTTTTCTCCTTGGGCAGCGAAGAACGAGCTCTTCTGAGGAGGATTAGATTCGAAACGTTCTTTTAAAAAAATTTCTTTGTGCTGCTGTTGCGGTCTTTGCTGGAAATTA
This sequence comes from Musa balbisiana, assembly GCA_004837865.1. Taxonomy (NCBI): domain Eukaryota; kingdom Viridiplantae; phylum Streptophyta; class Magnoliopsida; order Zingiberales; family Musaceae; genus Musa; species Musa balbisiana. The sequence goes on from CM017197.1 coordinate 14,529,755, forward strand.
TCTGGTGGGTGGCGCGTCTGGCGGGAATCTGGATGTTTTTTTATTTCATACTTGGTGTAAGATAGAAGAAACAGAAAGTAACGCTTTTTGGGTTAATTTAACTTGTTTCAAAATTGAGACAGTTGGAATATGCTGTTTAAGAAGAAAATTTTAGCTGTAATGGATAAGCATCTTTTGACATCTATAAAGAGCAAAGTGAGGATCGAGTCCCATGAACGTAAGATGGGAAGCTCATATGTAAGAAGAGAAAGACTTGGAACAAGTGTGTGAAACTTGGAGTTCTAATTTGAACATGGTATAGAAGTTCAAGCCTAACTGTGGAATAACTGGAAGATAAAATTGTGTTCATAGGAGATCGAAGCGATAATGGCTTGCTAAGTGCTATCAAGAAAGGAAGAATAAGAGCAATTTAGGACTGATAATTTGGGAGGTGAAAGGTCCTAAAGGTCCGAAAGTAGAGGCAGAGTTGGATTGCTCAAGAATAAGAATAACTCAGGCCTTGCCTCACCTTGCTCGAGCGCTTGGGCGCCTTAGAAAAAACACTAAATACTGCATAGTTGGATTGCTCAAGCTGTTATGGTTAAAGATGTGTATACAATTGTTAGCAGGTCATTACACCAATGAGTCTTGATCTGGTAGTTTTCTTGTTTTTTGGACTATTTGCATTTATATGTTTGAATAAATTTGATGGTGCAAAACCACAATATGAATCCCACTAGTTTCGGATAGATGATGCAGAGAAACAATCATGTAAATTGAAGTTCGCCCCTGCACATCCTATTTAGTCAGCTAGGAAGAGAGAAACAAAAACTATTCTTATTTAGAACTCGGTCTAAGCATCCAAGTAGCATAATTTCCTTACACGTTGGCTTTATTCATTTATACATCCTTGAACATTTCTATATATGTGGTCATGGCTGTATTCGCCTAAAATTGGACGATGAAACAAACAACCAGATAGAGTAATGTTGAAGTTATAACTAATGGATTATATGCAGTTTATGTGGCTGCTTTTATGGAAGTGATGAGGTGACAACAACAAGCATATAGTATCCATTTATCTACAAATGGTATATTTTAGGGAATATGTTTGTGTGACATACGTGTGGGGGTAGAGTGGATGGTCCAGTTTGGGTTGGCTTGTGGAATGGCAATATAGGTAGTAGTGGTCCTTATAAGATATGTTGCTTTGCATGTGCAGAATTTCATATTATTTATAGCTTTGCCTTTACGACCATTAACATTGTCTGTTATGCATGGATTACTTACCGCTTGACATGCTACCCTGTATTTGTATCATGTGTAGGCATGTGTCATGACTTATGACATAGCTGAATGTGTGTGAAAGAATTGTAAAATTTGACTGGCATGGACAGGCACAGGAATTATTAGCTATTATTACTTCATCACATGTTGATAGCAAATTTTGTTTATACTAGGGGTCTTTGGAAATCTGGTGGTATGTAGTAATTATTTGTTAGATGCATACTATGTTTGCTCTGTTACATAAATCGTATGACTGTAAGTTATGAGGCCTGTCTTAATGAAAAATCATCTACGAGAGTTATCCAAATGTGCTTTTGAAATATATTTCTTGTCACTATTTTGTCCTTATCAGGTTCTACTGCTATATGTGAATTTTGAATTAAACTATTGAGTATTAAGAATTTGGATAGATTCACCATATTAAGTTTCTTTTAAAATATATTGCTGTAGGATTCATGGTTTAAAATATTTGTTGGACCGGTATGTATTATTTATTGATTTGACTGAGAATTGGTCAAACCATACAGCTCTGTAACATTGGTATACTGAGCTGTACAGATCATCATACCACTTGATATCTTGGTACCATAGCAGTCCTGATGACACATTTAAAACCTTCATAGGATTATATCTCTTAATTACTTAATAGCCTCTATTTTGTCAAATTTGGTCAGCTTGGTTGATTACAAAACATCTGATTGCCATGAAAGAGAGCAGCTACAGTGACACTTCAAATTATTTGGGACGGGTTCGGCATCGTAAACATCCTAGTGAGGTTGGTTGCTACATTGTCTATATTCTGTCTAACTACTCTGGATTCCGTAATATTCTGTAATATTTATAGTTGTACATGTTAAGAAGTTTTAGGTTTCACTTCTGAAAAATGTCTGGTAATTTATATCACTGATGATCATTTTGATGGATTGATCTTATTTATGCACTTAGATAGTCAACCTGTCACATGTTTTATGTTCTGGGTTGCTGTGAACAGAGAGTGATCATGGTGTCCACTGTGAGTAGAATGATATGCATTTTGCCATGACAACTATTTTCTGGGAAGAAATGCATACATAGCCAATTACCGTTGGACACAATTGTTGATAATATGTATCTTTCTCAATCAAATTGTTCTTTGTTCAATGGAGGCATAACCTAGTGTTGTATTACTGCAGTTCTTAATGGAACATTAGATGACTTTTTTCAGGTTTCTCCAGATGCAGATAAAGCAAATAGATCAAATTTGCTTGTTAATGACCGCAATAAATACAAATCAATGCTTATTCGTGCTTACTCATCAGTGTGGATGATAGGGGGTTTCTCTTTTATAATCTATATGGGTCATCTTTATATATGGGCCCTAATAGTGGTCGTCCAAATTTTTATGGCAAGAGAGCTGTTTAGCCTTCTCAGAAGATCCAATGAAGAAAGACAGCTTCCAGGATTTAGACTCTTGAATTGGTATAGCTTGCATCTTTTTCACTTCTCTTGCAATTTCATTGGTTAAAAAAGATCGCTAGTTGCCTGAACATTTTTTCTGCAAGAGTAATCTGATACCTTGAGTTTGGGACTAACCGTATGTTATCTTTTGTGCTTCACCTTACAGGCATTTTTTCTTCACTGCAATGTTGTTTACTTATGGACGTTTTCTTACTCGGCAGCTCGTTAACACTGTGACTTCAGATAAATTGCTGTGCCAGCTCGTCAGTGGGCTTATCAAATATCAGATGTTTATTTGTTACTTCCTATATATTGCAGGTTATACTTTTATTTTAAATTCTTTAGTGTGTATGATATCATGTTAACAACTGCTTGTTTAGATAACAACATTCATTTGCCATTTTATGTGCTTTATTGTCAAGACTCATGGTTTATGATACTGATCAGACTGATATGTGCTTGTTACTGATTGGTATACCATTTATTTATTTATATTATTTTCAGTGATGTTGGATAGTACAAGTTGGTATACCACTTGATATCTTGGTAACATATAGAGTATGATGGCTTGTCAAATTTGGTATCAGAACCATTATCCAAAACATATTAAAACTTGTTTGCACCTTTCGGTCCATTACTAATGATTTTTTCATACCAAACATTTAGAAGGTCTTAATTTGTGACGAAGCAGACAATTAAAATTGTTCCACATACAGAATATACAATTTCATAAGAAATATAGTATTGTTCAAGAATTATTTTGAAACGTGCAGGATCACCCAATAATAGGTGAAAATATAAACAAGATGTGGCAGATGCAGCAATTCAAATTTCTCTCTTTTCTCTTTTTCAATAAATCAATTTTGAAGATAATTCCAGATCTTTCAAGCTTACGTTTGTTTGACGCTTCAAAAAAAGAACATTATGTATGTCTTAAAGAGTGTTAAATTTGTATATTCAATCCTCTTGCAAAATCAGTACAGTAAAATGTTTTGTTTGTTTTGTTTCCAATTTGCAAGGTGACTATATAGAACACAAAGCACCTTTTCAAGGCATAGAGAACTGATCTTTAATCAAAATTGTGAAGATAATTGAAACCTCTACAGTAATGAGTTCGATATGGTTAAATTTTGTCTACAATTGGAAGCCATAGGGATAAGTGGAACTGTGGATTTTTTGTTACTGGGTCTCAATTATGTAGGCTGTTTTAACTCCCATATCATAGGAGCTCTCTGTTGTTGGACAATTGATTTTACATTGACTCTTCTTCTGTTGTTATGAATCTTTGGTACTGAGACCATGTGGTACCTTCAATTAATAACTCACATCTGCAACCTAACTGGCCTCTCTTCCATGAATCCCCTGCATTTTATTTCTTATAATGCAAGTGTTTTGAAACTCGTAACTGTTGATAGAAGGATGATCAACATTTTTACATGGTGGCTTAGGCTTTGTATGGTTTATTCTCACACTGAAGAAGAAGATGTATAGGTATCAGTTCAGCCAGTTTGCATGGACACACATGATTCTTCTAATGGTTTTCATACAGTCAGCTTTCACTGTGGCAAACATATTCGAGGGTATCTTTTGGTAAACTTCTTCTGTATCTGTTAATATTTTTCCATCTACTAGAAGTTGAGTCTTATCAGCCTCTTCTAAGTACACTCTATAAAGGCTATGGCATTTTTCTTATTTAGGAAATCGTTTGCCATTATTATCAAATTTTTTGGCTGTAGTTAAAGCTCTTGTTATGCTACATGATAAATAATTATCTGTTAACTCAAGTGCCTGGGGAATGAGGACTACGTGGTTGTAGTTCATACTTCATTGTACTTGGATGTACTCAGAGTTGTCCATTCAGTGCAACTTGAGACATCAATATTGTATTCTCCTTCCTTTTCTTCATTTGGAAATCTTTCAAAGCTCGAGAAATTGTGTTCCTCATCGTGAGAAACAAGACTTGTTTCTTAGGAGGTCTCATTAATAGGTGTCAATTTTTATATCTTTTCTGTAACTGCTTTGGACTTTCCTCCATGGGAATTATCTCCTTGATACTTTGATGCGAAAGAGCAATATTTGCTACATAATTTTCTGTTTAGATCTTGATGACCATCTTTTAACTGCTTTAGGATGGGAATAGTTCCTCTGTTATTTGAACTATAATATACACAAATGTTTTTATGGTTAGCATGCTTTTAATTTCCTTCTGATTTGAAGTTTTCATGTTTGTAATTATCTTAGGAAAGATGATTGTGGCCCTTTTACAGGTTTCTCTTACCAGCATCACTTATTATTATCAATGACATTGCTGCATATTTTTTTGGGTTCTTCTTTGGAAGAACACCATTGATCAAATTATCTCCAAAGAAAACTTGGGAGGGATTTATTGGGGCATCAGTCACAACGTTGCTCTCCGCCTTTGTGGTGAGCATCATACACTTGTTTGTTGATTACACGTTATTCTCTAATCTCATCTGCATTCTCTTTCTTTTTCTTTTTGTTGCATAAGCATGTTTTAGTCCATTTAGTACTTTAGGACATATATGTCTTCTAAGCTACTGTTGAGAACAGCATTACAATATTTGATATGCAGCATATCGGGTTTTTTTGTCATAAACTTCCTGGATTCTGTTCTTTATCAGATCTTTTTTCTTTTCATCACTTCTCATTTGGCTGATGCAAAATAAAAATTTAATGATGTTAGAACTAAAGATGGAAGAAAATAGAACGAAAGACTGCAAGATAATTCTAAAAGAAGTAAAGAAAGGGAGAGGATTGGCCTCAATAAGAAGGGGGAAAGTGGAAATATGAGAGGAGAGGAAAGAGGGACATGAGAGAGAAGCTTCAGACATTTATTAGTGCACTTTTTCTTTTACTAGGGAAAATCACAAATTAGGGTAATGTTGGCTTATATGCTCCTAAATAATAGCTGATTAGTTTTGTGTTCTCCTCAGATTGATTAAAGGTCTTTTAACACACTAAACAAATAACAAGAAAATTTAGCACTTAGTTTAACTGGAAGATACACTAATGATTCGGTTAAGAAATTTTTAAGTGAAGAAATGAACCGGATACAAGATGCAGTAATCTGTTTCCATTTTTTTCAGAACTAAATGGAGATCTATGTGGTCCTTTTTGAAACATTAGGTTAATGCCAGCAGAAAAATGATTGCAGATGGCATCCATGTTGATGTGGAAGAAGTGAGATAGAGGCTGCAACCGAGGCAAGTTTGGAGGAATAGGTAAAGCTGATGTTTGCGGCTGCTGCTGCTGAACTGTTGGAACTTGCGGAGTAAATTGGGTGATTTTGTTGCCACCTAGAAGCTAAAATGAGTAGGATGGGGACCCGGAGTAAGAGATGCCCCAGAAGGCAGATTATAAGGAAGAGACTCGCTCTTTCCTTGATCAGACACACTCAGATCATACTATTTTAATAGCTCGGTCCTTGGAATAGGATTAGCTACTGAGATAGTCCTTGCTTTCCAAGTAACTTTAGTCTCCCCTACTTTCCCTCAATCTTATAAAAGGAACCAGTAGCATTACTTGAAAATGAAACTATCTATTGTGACTTGGAAGTAGACATTCTGAGTTAGGCTGAGTTTATTAGTTAGGATCTTTATATCCTAGACCTTCAAATTGGTTTTATGCAACATTCAACTAGATCTTCTTTAGGAGCACCTTAAAATAGAATTCAGTATACCATTTTAAGATGTAGAACTCATTCTCGTACTACTTGTCAATTGGGTGACAAGTGATTCTTGGGACACCTACGTTATGTTTTCTTTGACCACCATATGTAGAGTTATACAATCAGTTTTTGTTCGTATATGAAAAGATTGAATATGCCCATTATGTATATAATTATAAGCTTGACTTGAGATACTAATGGTGTGCATGATTTTGTCTTGATAGTCTAGTTGCTGTTTGAAACTCACCCTTTAAAGTACTTTGAAATTTGAGAACCAGTGTTATACTACTGTAAATGTTAAATGCATTAAAATGCCAACTTTTAAAATAATAGTAAGACACGGATGGCATGTTTATACTAACTAAGTTTAAAATGATAAGCTATTTCATTAAGATGGACTTGGTCTACAGCCATGGTGTCTAGGCTATCATCTAGGCTACACGATAGGTTAATTGCCTAAAGTTTCTATTGTCCTAAGTAAGCTACGTTAATACTATTCTTGCCAACCATGTGGACGACTTGTCACACCGTGATGCTAAACTTGCTTACAGTGCCCACAAAACCTATTTTAGGCTCCTCTCAGGGTTGAAAAGTATTACCTTTATGCAAATATGGTGATCTGGCTGGTCTAGTACATATCGATTAGTGTAGGTGTAGCATGTATCGGTATACCGATATGTATTATTGATGTTTTGAAGAGGAAGAAAAAGGAGAAGAGGATGGGGTGGTAGAGGAAGAGGAGGGAGGAGGAAGGCAGAAGGAAGAAGAGGAGATGGTGGAGGAAGGGGAGGAAGAAGCAAAAGGAGGAGGAGGAAGAGGAGAAGAGATGTACCATGGTTGTGTGCGAAGAGGTTGTGACATGCACAAGAAGCAATAAGTGTTATCACTCCATTGTCTCCCATTTATATGGGCGGACTTGACCACATGAAACGGGGGTGGGTCTGCGTATTGCTTCATGCCCGAACTGGTAGGGACCGATCCGAGCGAGATGTCATTAATTGTTTATGAGGAAGTGTCACCAATCCTGTTGAAATAGAGGATGAACTCTCAGCAGTATTTCTGTAACATTAATTTGAGTATGATGAATGGAGGATTGAAGTTTTACTCCTTTGGTTATGAAGTTTCATTGCTTGATTAGAAAATATAAAGGAATGGGCCATCATTGCTCACTGTTATTCATCCAGAGCTCATTTGCAACTTACATGGATTCAAACAAATCTTTGCAAGCTTTAAGATTATATGAATTATTTCACTACAACATGGCCATTAGTACAGAAGCCAGAAATTATTAATCTGCTATCATATGGTTTTCATCATCTGATCATTATAAAACACAAACAGCTTGGTCATTGACAGGTGAAACTGTCTTTTGTTTGTATTCTGTACCACCGGTTATTGGAGATTAATTGAATGCTAAAATATTTGAGGGTCACATAAATTTAATGGAAACATCAGCTAATTTTATAATAGCTTAATGACATCTTGGACAACTAACTACTTAGTAATCTGAGGGCTTGTTGTACTTGTAGATCCACCCTTTCAGTGTAAGAAATGATATCTTCAAAAAAATTTTCATAATGGTACTTTGATGTGGTTAACAACATGAAAGAAAGTAATTGAAAATGAAGCGTGTGTCCAGTTTTCGTTCCATGGATTGACCACTTCTTGGGATTTGTCTTTTTTGTATTTTTCGTTGTTTGCTGCAATGTTGCAAATTTAAATTTTCATATGCAAGGCACTAATGGTATGCGGGTACTGGGTATATGGAGGATACATCAATGGAGATAGACTTTGCAGTAAGCTACCATTGAATTTTGGTCATTTTACTATTTTTTAATTTTCTTTTGCAGTTAGCAAATATTATGGGTCATTTTCAGTGGCTTACATGTCCTAGAAAGGTAACTTACTGATGCTCTAACTAATTTTCGGTTTGCTACAAGCTGGATGATGCTTTTTCTTTCCTTTCTAATGGTGGATAACTTTAGGACTTGTCAACTGGATGGCTGCACTGTGATCCTGGCCCATTGTTTAAGCCAGAATATTTTTCACTACCTGCATTGATGCATCAATGGGTAAAACTCAAACTAGAATATGTGTCTTTCTATGAACTAGCAAATTTCATTTCATTTAGTTTTTCATGTAGAAAAAAGAATCATCTTTTTATGGTCGTATCTATTTGTATCTTGCTGCTTTCTTTGCTGTTGGCCCATGCAAGTTCTCTGCCTTGTATTAAGTTAAAGTTGCTCATATTTGTTCAACAGTTGATGAATGTTGGTATAAATTTTTCAATGAGATGATGAAAATCTAACAAAGAACAAGTTCACTTATTATTGTAAATAAAATATGCCCAGTTACATCTCTCATAATGACTATTCAATTGCATGATTTATATGTTCTCTCCAAACTAAACTACTTGGTTGATTTACTAGCTAAGAAGAATTAATCAGCAAGTTTAGGAATTACATATGACTTTTAATCATCTTTGAAATTCCTTTTCAGTATCTAAGAGAATCATAATGCCATGGTTTAATCACTGTTGTGATACAGTATGCTTTCCAAATTTCAACCTAATTGATAGCAATCTGTTGGTTTCTATCTTCATATGACTTTCTTCCTCTTATAAGTAATATATACTTTCTGTTGAGATTTCTCAATTTACATTCAACTTTTCTTTCCTTCCTGTAGTTTCCTTGGAAAGAAGTGGCAATTTTGCCTGTACAGTGTCATGCTTTAGCTTTTGGTCTATTTGCATCGATAATAGCACCATTTGGAGGATTCTTCGCAAGTGGCTTTAAAAGGGCCTTCAAACTTAAGGTGATACATGGTTTAGAGCAAGTGTTGAAAAACTGGCAGACTCATTAGGCAATATAAATGTTTTTCGAACATTTCTAGGACTTCGGCGACAGCATTCCTGGACATGGTGGTATTACTGACAGAATGGACTGCCAAGTAAGTTGCTGCTCTTTGACATATTTATTGAACTCTTCTGCCTTACCCCGACAAGTAAACCAGTGGTTGGGTAGCTGCTTTGCAAGAGAACTACATCCCTCTCTCAGACATATCATATGTGTTATATTTACATCCAAGCCAGTCTAACTAATTTATAGGTTGACCAATCAGCTTAGATGGTCATGTTTTTATACAACTGTGGTATTGCATTTTTTTTTTTCAAATAATGCATTGCGAAAGTTTGACTTGAGGATAACCGTCACCAGATACAAACTTCTGAATTCTTACATCATGAGGCGTAATCTAGCCCCCAACTTATCTAAGCTTACCCAATTGTGAGTACTTAAGATGTGAGAAGTGATTTTTGTGGAAGTTATTTGTTAATATTAAAGTAAAATTTCATTTTGTTTGAGGTTCCACCGATGTGTCATACGTGTCATTGTTCTGCACATTTGCTTCATGATCATCATCTAGTCATTAGTAGTATATTATAGTTAAAGCTTTTAAGTAATCTACTGGGTTCACCTGGTCATTAGTAGTTTTTTATTGGTCATCTAAGATGGTATTAGTGGCTTTTATTAGTTGTAGGTCTCCTATATGCTCTAACCTCAAGATTCTTTTGATTGCTGCTATATGAAGTAGACATGAAATACTGAGCCAGTTGAAAAATGCAGGAGTGAACAGGGATTTTATGACATATAGTTTCATTTCATGCTTTAAGTGCCGCAAGAAAGAAGAATGCTATACTTAAAAAGCTCATGTAGTAAGAAGCCACAACCTGTGGCTTGAACTGTTAGCATGACCTATTAAAAAAGCTCATGCTATACTTAAAATGCTATACTAAAAAAGCTCATGCTATACTTCCTGTTTAGCATGTACTGCCTCCAATCCTGAGGCTTTCATATAGTGTGGAGAAGATATGCTTCGGATATGGCAAAGGCCTTATGGGATTTTGCTTATCCTTTTCTTAATAGTTATTTGAGAGAACTAACATTTTGCGGAAACAGATGTTTTATCTTTCTAATATCTTGTTTGGTTTGTAAATTCAAAAGATGTATTATGATATGATGAAAAGATCTTGTTAAATCTGAATTGCAATTAAAGAGGTAAATATACTTAGGAAACTCACCTCTTTTGAACTTGCCTTCCTTGTTTTATGTTGCCTTCTACTTGGTCTCCTTTTGAAACTTGAAACAAAATGACAACCATGGTCTAGAAGCGATGGTTGATTTTTAACATCAAGTTGTTGCCCTTCTTTGTAATTACCATAGGTTCTGATAGTTCTTTCTTGTAGAGAACTCATTTGTTATTTCAGTTTGTATATCTGGTTGTAAACTTGTTTCCTGGATGCATTGTGTTGCAGATGGTTATGGCTGTGTTTGCATACATATACCATCAATCATTTGTCATGCCTCCGAGTTTCTCAGTTGAGACGTTCTTGGACCAGGTATCGGGGTTCCATACATTCCTTTACTTGTTTTACTTCCTGGTGTTCTATTGAGAACTTTTTGAACATTGTGCAGATAATAAGGAACCTTACCATTGAGGAGCAGCAGCTTCTATACGAGCAACTCGGGAACTTTTTTCAAGCAAGGCAATGGTTGCAAGCCTAGTTCCTTCTCTAATTAGCAACCGGCTTTATGTACATTATCGTTTTCATTGTTCACTCTCCAGATGGGTCTTATAGTCAAGCGTAGCCCTTTAAACTGCATCTCAATATTCTTTCTTCTTGGAAGCTCTATGTAGTTTTGAACTTCCCACACACCTCCGCAAAGTGCTTGCTCTCTTCGGTTTCGTCCAAGTACCACATCATTTAGTAGCTGATCTGCACTCCTAGGATTTCAAAAGATATCAGATACTTGGCATATTTTTCAGGCTGAAGGCTTTCAAACTGCTTAGAAATGGTATTATCTCATGTTAGCTTGCCCGAGTCCAGCATAATGGAAACCTTGCCCAATGTGGTTCATTTGCCCATGTACCAACATTTTATCTGAGCATATATGCCTCCATGTTACAGAAAGGTCATGTTGTTCGTTGATTTTAAGTTAGGAAAGTCCAAGTACCGAAGGTCATTACTCTGAAATCTCTGATATGGCATCAAAGATTTCAGTGATGTACCTACCTATCATCTTTTCTTTCCTGCAGATTACATTTGGATGTACACAATCCTGTCTTCTTTTTTCTCTCTTGTCAAGGATGTGAACACCCAAGGCAATTAATATGGTGGCATGTATTGTGTGGCTTTAGTCTGCTTTTGCCCTGTAATAACTTTCCCTGTGCTCAAGTGTACAATTTGTGAATCATTAAAATGTCATGTTTATGAAATGAGTGTTTCTTTGTCCTCCTTCAATCAGATGGTCGAATGTTGTTTGATTTGCTTGATGGCTAACATCTTTCTTTTAAGACCTTTCTTGTTGTTTCAACTTTTTTTTGTTCCTTTTTTTTTGGGTTCAAGTTAGTGTCAAAGTTTAGTGTAAAATCTTTAATCTATCAAAAAAAAAACAAAGAAAATAAACCTAAAATGATTTCTTTTGTCTGACAAACTCACTTGATTTAATTTATATCATATGCTAATAGTGAACAGTTGTATATGAGGAGAGAGAAAGAAACTTTTAATTTTTTAATATAAATTATAAATAAAATTCAAATATTAAAATTTAATTAAATATATAATTTTTATGGATTTGATAAAATATAGTTGACTTTAAATAATTCTGATTTGATGATTTTATTGGTGGAGTAGTACAGGTGTCTTTTTTAAGTGCTAACTTTCAATCCACATATGCATGTCCACTATAACATTGATTAATAAGGTTGCTAATAATTAAATTATTAATTTATAAAAATATAAAAACTAATTAATTATACGTTTTGTTTCTATTCAATATAATATAAATATATTTATTTTGATTTCACGCGTTTTTGGCCTTTTCCATTGAGTTCAACTTAGATTCAACGGTCAAAACCCGTCAATGGATTAGATTTAGGGTAGAAAGAAGGCACGATTGAGGGCAATCGAGGAGTGCACTTAACGAGTCGCTCGCTCGTAAGCTGAACCCTCAACCAATCTTGTCCGGAACTGGGCGGAGAGAGAGAGAGAGAGAGGTGGGGGGGCCGCCGGCAATGGAACGGGGCGGCACCGTCCTCCAGTCCGCTCCCCAAACCGCTCGCCCTCCTTCCATCCCCTGTTGGCCCCTCTTCCCTCGCTCCCACAACCCCCCTCGATCGACTGGTTGCGGCGTCGCAAGGCTTCGACATGGGAGGTGTACTCCATGGGTCGCCGAGCAGTTGAGGTTCGTTTCGAAGAAGAATTCCTGCTCTTCTTTGTTTACGACTGGCTTGAGTTTTAGTTGATTTTGTTTCCGGATTCGTGGTTTGCCCAAAGTTCGTTTCTTTTGGTTGCTTCTGTTTTCATGGGCTATTTTTGTGGAGGATAAAACCTAATGAGATATGGTGGTACAGACATGGCTATAAGTTCAAAGAAACATAGATCAAGTAGAAGCGTTCGAATGGTTTGCCATTTACCGTGCATAATTGAAGTGGTGGAGGAGAAAACTCACATTTATACCTTGTTGGTTATCCCTTCGTTCGGTCCAGGTCCTTATTTTCCGACGTCCCTTTTGATTTAATTGCTCGCTCTTCGTTATTTTCAGTTGGCTTGAGTGTTGTTTTTGTGGTCGCAGATTCATGATTTGGCCAAAGGCCATTTCTTTTGGTAGGTTCTGCTTCCGTGGACATTTTTTTGTCGATGATGAGACCCAATGAGATATGATGATAAAGCACGATCATTAGAAGCACCATAGGTGGTTTTGATTTACTGTTGGTAATGAAACAAGAGAAAGGATGCAAAGTATCTTCCTCATATGTCAAGAAATGGCATTCTGTTGCGTGGTTTTTTGTAATATATGTAACTTAAACAACCTGTTATAGATTCTCAAGAGCATGCCTTTCTATTCTGGGCTAGAATAGATACAGAGATGGTCCATTGTACAGATTGAGTTGAAAGAATCTAGTTGATTTAAACAGTTATTATTGGGTTCTACTCTCTCTTGCTTGATCTTAATACTGAATAAACAAATTATAGATGTTCAATGTCAATAAGAGCCTGGTAAATGTTAACGAAATGTTGACTAGAATACACCCAACTGGCTACCGTGGTGGTAGTGTACCCAGGTTCCTTACCTTCAATCAGGGTTTTGAATCCTCGCTGTGGTGCCTTGTCTACCCAGCTCCTTGCCCTCTGTGGTAGTGTATCTTCCCGATGTGGGGTCTAATGCCTCTAGTTATGCCTACAAAAACAAAAAAAATTAAGAATTTCTGCATTTGTATTTTAAATCTCTATGACCTTGTTTTGTAGGTATTGTTGTTGTTTGAATATAAAGAGGTACTTGCTGGTGCATAAGGTTGTACAACATTCTATGGCAAGAGTTTTTAGCTCAGGTGGACCACAGGAAACAAATTTAGGTAGTGAAGAAATGAGGAAAGATAAGTTTCTCATTGATTGTGGATCAGATCAAGAATGTGTGCTTGGTAGGTAAATTCCAACATTCGTATTTCTTATGTCTACTATTTTAGACAAATTTATCATCTGTGCATATATGAGAGGATATGAGACTTCACAGTATTGTACGTGTTCTTTTGTGATCCTTATTTAATTGGAGACTTATGCTATGTTTCACTTTACATGATATGATGAAGTAATATTTTTCACACATGTTATACTTATTTATTTATGTATATTATGGTATTTAGCTTCTATTATCTGAGCTTGAATATGTGATGAATTGTTAAGTAACAAGGCATGTAAACTTCATAATCCATCGCCTGGTCGGTTGCCATATGAGACATGCCTTTTTCAATAAATTATTCCAGGATATGGGAAAATATCCTAGGAACATATGACTTGCATAGCAAGGCAGGGTGCTTTACTATGGTGCAGATAAGAATTTTCTTTAAACATAATATCATTTAGATTTGTCTTGATTCTCTAAGAATTTCTTGACTTGCTAAGAAATTCTCAAATCTCTTTTAAGGGCTTCAACTTTCCACTGATATGTTTCACTAGGTGACTTTCTTGGGCTCTCCACTATATGCAATCCTAGATCTAACTTTGATATATTCTTTTTAATTAGTATTTGTTCAAAAAATGGCATTCATCATTTGCACTTTATGTGGGCTTCAGAACCCCGATATTTGAAAATCCATGTTTAACATGCAGTCTCAATTCTGTAGCATCTGAATGGTGCAATTTCTTCTTTCTTTATTCTTTAAATTAGCCATTTTCTTGCCGATGTATATTCTTTATTTGCCTTCAAGAAGTGCAGTCAGCATATATTGGACATTTCTTTTAGTTTCTTTGTATCGTTTTGTAGGAGGTATAGTGGCCTTAGGCAAGTTTGACGCTCTTCATACTGGTCACCGCGAACTTGTCATACAAGCATCAAAAGCTGGGACTCCTTTCCTCCTTTCTTTTGTTGGAATTGCCGAAGTACTTGGTTGGGAATCAAGGTGCACAGCAATGCATGCTAATATTTGAAATGTTTATTACATTGCTTTTCTTCTCTTGGCTTATGCACTTGTAGTCCTCTTTGATGAATGTGAACTCTGGAAAGTGTTCTTTTCATTTCCTAAGTTGTTCTGCTGAATGAATTGTAGTCTTAATATTTTTAATTTCTAGAAGATTATATTCTTAATAATTTTAAGAAAGCATTGCAACAAATTTTACTCTAATAATAAAACCAACTATCAGTTTGGTGCATCCTGGTAATTGAATCCGATGATTTATATCTATATCTGTATCTGTATCTGTTACCAATTGCAGGAACTGGTTAGATGGTACACCGGGTAAAATTAGACTTTTATTGCCTGATATGGCAAAAAAATAAATACCTACTTATACTGACCTGTGTCTTGGTCAAACCACTATATACCAATCAGTATGTTCCTATTCGACTGGTGTTTGAGACTTTTCTGAAATATAATTCATAGCACAAGTTGTTGCAGTCTTATATATCCTAGAATTGTTAGAAACCTGGGTACATACTCTGATCTAGAAATACATATATTGCTTTTTGTAGCATGTGTGATCTGGTCAATGATTAGCAGTAATTCAAACTTCAAGGCCTCAAGGATTAGGTCCATGAATTTTTTTTTCTGTGAGATGCCATTCTTTTTATGCATGTTTGACTCAAAACTACACTAGAATTACACCTTTTGTTTTTAATCTAGTTTGGTATGTTGGAACTGGAGCTTCTAGACATCTTAATTTTTAATAAAAAGGCTGGAGTTCATACCATCACCTTTAGGACTTGCTTGAGTTGTAAATCTATATTGACTAAAACCATGAGTTAAGCAACTATTCTTGGGATTGGATAACGTTCCTTCATCTCTTTTATTATCAGTGTTCTCAGATATCCAAAAGTTAGCATGGTCTGGTCCTTTGTTAGACTGAGCTTTTAGCTTTTGCCCTTGACTATGAGTATTATTTTCAGTTCCCAATTTACTTGGTTCTTAAACTTTAGTTCTGTCTTGGCTTGGTATTGGGATCTGCATCATAGCTGATGTACAACAGGATTTGTCGAATTGCAGTTACTTGTAAGGCAAACAACACAAGAATGAACTTGACCACCATCAGAGTAGCTGGATGGTCTGTATCCAAAGGTGTTTTCCTATAGATCAGGGGTCTGATCCCTTAGTAAAACACATTATCTGGATATCTCTTCTATGAGTGTTTTGTAACACGCACACACATATATGTATGTATACAAAAGGAGCAAAAAGAAAAAAAATATGAGTCTACTCGGAAATCTGTTAATTTTAGATGTCTGCAACATGTTTTGAAGTTTTCTTGCATCTGCTTTTTCCCTGCCTCTGTGTCAGGCTTGATTTTTCATTCACTCCCTCTTCCTTTGAGATGAGGTACCTATTGCCTATTGTCCACATTAAGCTTAAGATGGATGATGACTTGTCATGTTCACACATTCATAAATGACTGTTGTGGTTCATGAAGATCCCAGTTGGCCACTTTATGCTGCATTTCTTGGTGTGTAAATCTTACCATGTATTTGCTCGTAATATCTTAAATGCTCTGTGTGCCCAAAATCCAAGTGTGTGACAAGTAAATTGAACCCAATAATAACTGCACTGTTAAAAGTGGAAAAGTAAGCAGAAAAAAATGAAGTGTAGAATAGCCTTATAATAGTCCCAATCATGCAGCTCGTGAGGTATTCCAATGTCTTCTCTCCAGCCTCCTGTCACTGGGTTTCATTCATTTGCTTCTAAATGATGCCAATTTCATTCATTTGCTTCTAAATGATATTTTATCTGAACATGCTAGTTTTTTGCATTCTATTGATAAGTTACTTGCATGCTTGAAGCTACTTTGTCTTGGCTTTAGGAATTATAAACTGTCTCAACTTTCTGCACAGGCCTCCTATAGTTGCACAATGTGATAGGAAGCGTGTACTCGCTTCCTGGGCTCCTTACTGTGGTAATGAAGTTCCCTTGGAATACCAGGTTCAATTTTCAGTTGTCAGGCATCTTACCCCACGGCAATTTGTTGAAAAGTTATCTAAGGAGCTCAAAGTAAGTGGAGTAGTTGCAGGTATAGCATAACCACATTTTGGATTTAAGGCTTGTCCACAATTACAGAATGATATAGTGATAATTTTGTTCATCATTGCAGGTCAGAATTACAGATTTGGATACAAGGCAACTGGTGATGCATCAGAGTTGGTGAGACTCTGCAAAGAATATGGTTTGGCTGCATTTATTGTAAGGCCCGTTATGGACAAGAACCAAAGATCCTATAACGGTGCTTATAGAAGCATCAATTCAAGTGACAAAGGTCAGGTATCATCTACACGTGTTCGGCATGCTCTTGCTATGGGCGATGTGGACTATGTAGCGGAACTTCTTGGTAGAAAGCACCGGCTCGTGCTGTCTTTGGATAAACAGTTTTGCTCACAGAAACAGATTTTGGTTCCCAGGTCATGCATGTTAAACCAGCCACCAAAGGATGGTGCATACTACAATTGCACCGTTCTAGTGGATGATAAGCTCATTGGACCTGCGAGTGTGGTCATTGATACTGAGAACATCAATATAGAGTTGGATGATGAGAGCTTGGAAGCGCAAGATATCATCCCGGATCATCAGTTCATTGGTATAGAATTCGGATAGCTGATGCTCCTGTGGGACTTGAATGATCCTTGTAGATCTCCAAGACATTGTGTTATTTTCATTTGATCAACAAATGTGGACCTTATACAGCTCGTCCTACAATCAGCACCATTGTTCTGGATGGTGATTCATCGAGTGAACAAACAAGTTCTAGTTTGATGTGCTCATGGGTAAATTAAGTTCTAGTGATTTTTTTTTTTCATGTGGAATTAATGAGTACGTCGGGGAGAAAAAAATGACGGAAGTCGTGGATGCTTCAAATTTTATTTCTCTTTTAAGCAATGAAAGTGTCAAAAAATTTTCTCTAGGACGAGAAAAATTGAGCCAACATAATGCTAGATTGTAATCCTCATTCGTATCTTGCTTTAGCTAGCTAAGTAGATGTTATACTGCTGTGTTGTCTTCCATATGTATCCATATGCACCTTAGGACTTTTTGAGTCTAGTCAACAACATTTGTTGTCAAGCGAAGATTATTGATGAGGATATTATATGTGTTTTTCTAAAACAAAAATTAATTAGGTATATAAGTAATATAGGATTAAGAGATTATGTTGACTGACACTTTTAGTTAAATATATTATATTGATCAAAATATTTTGAACTGTCATGAATGAACAAAGAAGTTGAGTTATTAAGCTAAAAGATGATAAGCTCACAGTCTCTTTTGATCCAAATATCTTTAAAGCTTTCCTTGAATAACTCACAAAAAGCAAAAAATAAGAAGGAAAACCCTAGACAAATTTATATTCAACATGAATCCATGTACCAATCAAACCATTACATTCAACATAGTAATAAAAAGCAAGTTTCTACATGTCTCCTCATATTTATGTTAAATCATAAAATCATTCATAGACAAAAGTAGGAGAAACTGATGAGTCTATGTTACTGAAAAATAGGAGTATATATATGTTATATTAAAATATCTAATATTAAATATGCTTCGGATCCATTCACACGTAAACCCCCCAAAAAATATCCATGTAAAAGTGAATTTGTTTTGGCGGCAATATCACCAACTCACTTACTCTTCTTCTTGGCCACACAGACTCGATCCCCAAATCCAGAAACAAGCATCGCCATGTCACTATGTCTTCACGCTCTTCCTCCCAACCATGCCTTCCTCCCTCTCTTCCGCCCTTCCACTATCGCCATTACCGTTGCCTCCCCTCTCCGACCTCCGCCCTCCTGCCGCTAACGCCACCGCCTCCTCCGTCTCATGGAACGCCCTCATTCGCGCCTGCGCCCGATCCCCCGACCGCAAGCACCTCGCCCTCGTGCTCTACCGCCGCATGCTCCCCACCGCTCGCCCGGACAACTTCACATTCCCCGCCGTCCTTACCGCCTGCGCCTTCCTCTCCGCCCTCCCCGAGGGTTTCCAGATCCACGCACAGCTCCTCAAGCTCGGCTTCGGCGGCAACCTCTACGTCCTCAATAGCCTTATCCACTTTTACGCCTCCTGTGGCCACATGCCCCTCGCCCGCAAGCTGTTCGACGGGATGTCATCTCGGTCGCGGGTCTCCTGGAACGTGGCCATCGACGGGCATGTCGGAAATGGGGAGTACGACGCGGCGCTCGCGCTGTTCAGGGCCATGCAGCACGAGTTCTCGCCCGACGAGTATACAATCCAGAGCGTGATCGGAGCCTGCGGGGCCGTCGCGGCTCTGTCGCTGGGGATGTGGGCTCACGCGTTGGTGCTGAGGAAGTTTGACAGAATGGTCGCCGATGACGTCTTGATTAACAATTCGCTGATCGATTTGTACGCGAAATGCGGCTCGATTGCGATGGCTAGACAAGTGTTCGAGCGAATGCCTGCCCGGGACCTGGCCTCCTGGAACGCAATGATCTTGGGCTTCGCGATGCATGGACGCGTCGAGGAGTGCTTCGATACCTTTGCTAGGTTGGCCAGCGTGAAGAAATTTAGGCCGAACTCGATCACGTTCGTCGGCGTCTTGAGCGCGTGCAATCACGGCGGGCTGGTCAACGATGGGCGGAGGTATTTCGACTCGACGACGCGGCGCTCGCGCTGTCAGGGCCATGCAGCACCAGTTCTCGCCCGACGAGTATACAATCCAGAGCGTGATCGGAGCCTGCGGGGCCGTCGCGGCTCTGTCGCTGGGGATGTGGGCTCACAGCGTTGGTGCTGAGGAAGTTTGACAGAATGGTCGCCGATGACGTCTTGATTAACAATTCGCTGATCGATTTGTACGCGAAATGCGGCTCGATTGCGATGGCTAGACAGTGTTCGAGCGAATGCCTGCCCGGGACCTGGCTCCTGGAACGCAATGATCTTGGGCTTCGCGATGCATGGACGCGTCGAGGAGTGCTTCGATACCTTTGCTAGGTTGGCCAGCGTGAAGAAATTTAGGCCGAACTCGATCACGTTCGTCGGCGTCTTGAGCGCGTGCAATCACGGCGGGCTGGTCAACGATGGGCGGAGGTATTTCGACTCGATGGTCCGCGAGTTCGGGATCGAGCCTCGGATCGAACACTACGGCTGCATGGTTGATCTTCTCGCTCGGGCAGGACGCATAGGCGAGGCTCTGGACCTCGTCTCGAGCATGCCTTGCAAGCCCGACGCAGTGATTTGGAGGAGTCTTCTCGACGCCTGCTGCAAGCAGAATGCAGGAGTAGAAGTCAGTGAATCAGTGGCGAGGCAGGCTCTGGAATCCGACAACGTCGATTCCAGCGGGGTCTACGTGCTCCTCTCCAGGGTTTACGCCTCGGCGAACAGATGGAACGACGTGGGTTCGGTTCGTCGGCTGATGAGCAACGAGGGAGTGAAGAAGGAGCCCGGCTGCAGCTCGATCGAGACGGACGGCGCGGTGCATCAGTTCGTCGCCGGCGACACAAGCCATCCGCAATCGAACAGGATCTACGAGAAGCTGAATGAAGTGGAGCACAGGCTTGCGATGGTCGGCTACGAGCCGGACTCATCACAAGCACCTTTGGTGGCTGAACTCGACAGTGTGAAGTGGGACTCACTTCGCTTGCACAGCGAGCGGCTGGCCATCGCCTTCGGCCTGCTCGATGCGAAGCCCGGGGAGCCGATTCGGGTGCTGAAGAACTTGAGGGTCTGCAGAGATTGCCACACCATGATCAAGCTGATCTCGAGGGTGTACGATGTGGAGATCGTGGTGAGAGATCGGATCAGATTTCATAAGTTTAAAGATGGTTCTTGTTCTTGCCAGGATTACTGGTGAGATTTGGAGGAGGATATAACCATGATGTGAATTTAGCGGACTGCATCTCTCCTCATATAATAGAATACGAATGAATTCGTGGATATTTCATAGATGAAAATACCGGCTTTTCATAAATAAAAAGAAATATTATTCATATATAATTTAGGACGAATTTTTGAAAAAAAAAATTAATTTTGAGAATTTCTCGAAAAATATTTTGGTTGGATGAAAAAGATCGTTTTATCTTTACCTACGTCAATCCACTATCGTCAACGCCATACATCACCTCCATCATAGCCTTTACGCCCTCGTTGGATCTCAACAATCGCCTCCCCTTCTTTCTTTCTCGTTAGATCTGTTGTCAATAGTCCTCATGCAAGAAAGAAGAGGAGTGTGAGAGTCGTCGTTACTTCTGCAAACTCTATCGATTTCGCCCTTGCTCACCCACAACCCTGGCATGAAGAAAGAAGGGACATAAGGGTCACCGTTGCCTTCTTCCCTGCGTAAGAGCTACGAATGAGGTGTGTAAGAGTGTGAAAAGATAAGTTTGATGAGATAGAGGGGAAGCGACACAGTTGTTAGGCTTCGTTGAGGATGAGACCTTTGCTATTCATTGCCTTCAAGTGCGGCTACACTTGTGCCACGATTGATGGATGATTATTCGGGATGGAGGGGGCGATTAGGGGTTGAGTAAAAAGGTGATAGTCGATAAGAATATAATAATTATTTTACAAAAAATATTATGTAAAAATTAATTTTTTTAAAGTTAGGTGCTATCTTAAAAATAATTAAAGTTAAAGAAATTTTTTTCGAGAATTCGTCTTATAATTAACTCAATAATATTTTTGATCAATTTCACCTTTTGATAATTTTATTATGGCGTGGGATCCACGCAGAATAGGAGATGGTTCTCGCCGCTTGCCACGTCAGTATGACATTTTCCTGGTCATTCTTTTCGGCAATTAACGTCCGGAAAGCAACGTAATGGACCAAACTTGGAGCGCACGAAACAGACATTTTCTCTATCCTTCGTCGGATCGAAATTAAACGGACGGATGCGTTCCATGGAGAACCGACCCACTGGAAACTCCCTGTTCTTTCTGGAATACCGGTCGCCCTATAGTATGTTTGTGGATATAATAACGGCCTTCTCTTCTTCCATTCGTCGAGAAACTAGACATCCCCAATCTTGTTCTTCCCCTGATCGACGATGCCTCGCCGAAGCTCTGGAGGTAACGCCCTTTGGTCCACCAAGCAGGTCGTTGCCAATAAGTTCTCAGATTGTTGTTGTCGCTGGTTTTGAAATCATCGAGAATAGGTGTTCTGGATGTATACGATCAAGTAACTGGCTGTCATTGTGATCATTTTGTGTTGTTCTGTTATTGATCTTGTCATGCAGAATGATCAACAATTTTTTTTTTTAATGCGTTTAAACCTTTTCCTCAAGGTTTGTGCTCGATTTTGCTTTTTATCGTTTTTCCTTTTGGATCACTGAGTTATTGTTTCAAGGTACGATTTTTTGGATTTTCGTTCTGGCATCTTCTTCTTTTGTACCAATAGAAAAGATGTCTCAGTAATTGGAGTTAATAGTGTTGATTTTGGTTGCATACGACAAGCATGAAAAAGCATCGCTTGACAATTAGTGTTACTAGGATTTGTCTCATGGCTCGCACCATGTGATCGAACTCCAAGAGATTTAACTCTAGTTATGAAAGAGTAAGTTCTAATTGGAAGCATTGCCAATTTGATGTAGCATTTCTTGTGAAAATTGAAAATCAATGGCTTTGGCTTGTAACTTCTCTTTGTGAAACACACAATATGTTGTTAAATGCTTCAGTTATTTATACACGTCTTCATGTACACTTCTGTTGTTCCTTAGTTACATTGAGTTCTTCAATCTGCTTGAGCATAATTACTACATCTAGCGTGTAAATTGTTGAATATAACATTCTGAAAGGCTATCAAACAAGTTCACATGAAAAAGGTTCGCCAAGCGTAACAGGGCCATCTGACAATTCTAATTGGCTTTAACAGTATTGTTCTTGAGTCACTATAGCTGACTACTCCGGTGATGATTTTGCATGATGTAGTTGTAGTAAGTGATAAGAACACTCGACTGAGTGGATTGTCATTGAGGTTTTTGCTTCTCAAAAGCAAAAACCTGCTTATTCTTGCTTGACGATTAATAATAGTAAGTCATCTGTATATAATGAATATTTTCTCGCTTGATATGCCTAAAAATAGAGATGAACTTGGTTGTCTTTGTTGGATAGGCCTTGTGACTTTGTCAAAGCGGATCATGTGGGAGATTGGATGCTCATATTGTGAATATTTTTCTTTATTCATTTTGGTGGAAATGCATCTGTTGGTCTAATGAGTTGTGAATTATTTGTGATGCATCTCTAGTTATTCAAAGTGTCTATGTTTTATGTTTTAATTTGTTCTCCAGTATTGACTTTCTCTGCTCAATTTTAGGACGCACTGCCCCTCGTCCAGTAAGGAACCCGCCGCAGCCAGGTACTTGATCTGTCTCTCTCCTCTCGAGATCTACCTAATGTTTTGAATATGTTCTTTACATCTTTGTTGGAGTTTATGCTTTTAGTTGTGAATGCAGTTGGATGATGGTAAAGTTGGATACATAGTAGCAATGTGTTCACATCATCACGTTGTACGGCTACTAGTTTACATAGGTTACTACATACATATATGCCATCTTAGTGCATTCAGTCATATTTGGGAGCTCATCATATCCAAGTACCTGCTACTCATTTACTATCTCAATGATCCTTGCTTGCTATTATAAACTAGAATGTGAAACCTTTTCTTACCAATGTTAAATTAAGTTCGAGCATTTTTTTTAAATTGCATACACACACACACTTTGTGGAGGTTTTTGTGGTGCACCTAACTCTATTTGTTGTATATCGCCAATAATGTTTTCTTTTGCTGCAGCTCGCTCTGCACCACCACCAGCTCCTGTTCAAGGAGGATCAGCTCTTGGAGGAATTGGTGCCACTATAGCAGATGGTTAGTGGCATTTGGCGTATCCCTTTCATCATTTTTTATGCATTTATGTTTAAGAAACATACTTTGTTGCTTCTATAGACTTAGCTTTTGGTTATTGTTCCTGTCTGTAGGCATTGCTTTTGGTACTGGAAGTGCTATTGCACACAGGGCGGTTGATTCTGTGCTTGGCCCTCGTACTATTCAACATGAGATGGTTCCCTCCAGCCCCAGCAGCTACTGCAGCTCCGTTGAGGCAGTTCTATGGTTCCGATGCTTGCAATACACATTCCAAAGCCTTCCAAGATGTAAGTGCATTAATCTCTTTCATGTTCGCTGAGAATACCAAGTTTGATATTATGAAATATGGCTTCACTTATTATGAGCCATGGCTCTAGTAGTTAAATTCAAATGTTTACTTTATGTAGGATAGTATAGTAGAGCTGTTTGTTGTCTGCTAGACTGAGTGTCAAGGGTAAATCCCTTGTTCTAATTAATGGAATGTGCTGTGAAACAGTGCATCAACAACTTTGGGAGTGATATCAGCAAATGTCAGTTCTACTTGGATATGCTGAACGAGTGTCGCCGAGGCTCTGGTGGTGTTGTTCTGATAGAGCAACACCACTGCGTAGTGGGACAGGAGTCTTCATTGATTTTGATACTTTTGCTGTGGAACATTGTGTAATATTTTATATGGAATAAGGTGGTTCGTGACCGTTATTCTTTGACAAATCTTGATAAACCAAAACATGATGAAAGATGTGAACTGTTTTGTATGGTTTCTTTTCAATAGTTTGGATGACCTTTCTGCTGTTTTGGACTTGAATTTTTCATGCAGCAGGAGCTGATGAATTGGGGGGCCTACCTTATTCATTGGTTTGTGATATTTGATGACTCAAACACATCAAATATTAGATGATATATGATTCAACATGAGATGGTTGCCCCTCCAGCCCCAGCAGCTACTGCAGCTCCGTTGAGCAGTTCTATTGGTTCCGATGCTTGCAATACACATTCCAAAGCCTTCCAAGATGTAAGTGCATTAATCTCTTTCATGTTCGCTGAGAATACCAAGTTTGATATTATGAAATATGGCTTCACTTATTATGAGCCATGGCTCTAGTAGTTAAATTCAAATGTTTACTTTATGTAGGATAGTAATAGTAGAGCTGTTTGTTGTCTGCTAGACTGAGTGTCAAGGGTAAATCCCTTGTTCTAATTAATGGAATGTGCTGTGAAACAGTGCATCAACAACTTTGGGAGTGATATCAGCAAATGTCAGTTCTACTTGGATATGCTGAACGAGTGTCGCCGATATATATATATATATATGCCTTTTAATTGATCTGTATTACTACTGTCTATTGGTTTATTCATTGATAAATTGTAATAGATGACTTGTGTTTTTGCTGATATCTTATAACACCTTTGTGTGTTCCATTGTAACTCACTGGTTGTTATTTGGTTGTTGAAGACATTAGGTTCTTATTTTCACAGAAATGCCTAAAATAAAGACCAGCCATGTTAGATATCCGGAAGGGTGGGAGCTTATTGAGCCAACTCTTCGAGAACTCGAGGCAAAGATGAGAGAAGGTTAGCTCTCATTGTTTCAGATACTCTTCAGTTTTACTTATACTGGATAATCATGCAAACTACAACGTTATTGATTTGTAGCTGAAAATAACCCTAACGATGGGGAGTGTGAAGCACTTTGGCCTATTGTTTGTATTGCTCATCAAAAAAGCTGTTATATATATGATCTTTATCATCAGAGGAAGGAGATCTCAAAGAAATTATATGAATTCTGCCTGGATCAGAGCTATGCAGACCATAATTTAATTGCAAAGTGGAAAAAGGTTAGCGACTTAGTATTGCCTTTAACAATTAATTCTTCCTGCTTTCGGTATTTGTTCTTTTTAAAATAATGTGCATACGAACCAGCAACATGGATTTCTGAATTTGTGGTGAGCCATCTATCTCCATTGGTTTATTTATTTTCATGTGTTTGGGTCATCTATTAATCTGTGTTTGTTTTCCTTTCTTGTTTGTAAGATTCTGAACAATCTAGAGTGATGCAGAAGTAGTTTATGTAAAATATTTTTCCTCAGTAATCTCTTTTATTTTCTTGCAGTTTCTTTCTCTTAGTTTTTATATTAAACCTCATAAACTGGTAATACATCACTAGGTGAATCTAGGATTGCTGGCATTTATCCTGATCATATGTAGGGTTTTGTCAATTTATCTCTTATGTTCATAGACATTTAGAGGCACGAACATAATGTGTAAATATGTTGGTGAATGCATTGGTCTTAGTAAAAAGCCCGACCTTTTGGCATGAGTCGTTTATTATGTATGTTTATGCTAATCAGCAGTTAACATGAATGAACTACAGTTTATTACCAACTCTTTGTTGGCATGAGTTGATCTCTCTGTTTTGTGGGCTGTAAAATGCATTGATGATTTTTTTAGTTGGATATATGATAGAATACTTTAATCAAAGTAAGAAGTTACATGAACAAAATTACATAGTTGGTGCCAAGCTGCTGCTGCTATGCATCCCAACCATCTTTTCTGCTACCGAATCTCCATTTATTGGCAGCCAAATCTCCATATACCTCTGTGAACTTAGCAAGGCAGTCACTCCTCACCTCATAGTGTGCCTGTGTGTTCCTACTGATGGCTACTCCTGAGAACTTTGATGTGTCTACCGCCCACGAAGGCTTCACATACTCCACCGTCTTCCTCGACGAACTCACATTTGCATACAGGAAATTCATAAGCACATCCTCGCAGTTGAAGTACTCATCCACTATATTCCTTCCTATTTTCGCCTCTTGGCTCCAATACCTTCCGAATGCCAACCTATGATCCATGAATGCAGCTCCAGTCAGTATCATGTTGTACCCCCTTCGTCTCCGGGCATACTTCTCGTCCCGGTACTTCAATGGCCTTCCTTCCGCGAGCCGCGGGTAGAATCCTACGATTCTCTCAGGGTGGTCTCGCCAGACCTTGAATCCACGCTCCACGTCGTCGCAGGGCATGATGATGTCATCATCAAGCTCGAGAACTGCTAGTGTCTGTATCGATGGATCGACGTTGAATCTGTTGTTCAAAGAGTTCCTCTTCTCCACTCGGATTCTGACCGGCACGGTGGAGTCGAACTCGCTGACATTTGGCGGCTGGCCTCGGTTCCACACCACTAGGATCTCGCGCACCGATGAGCATCTTGAGTAATGCTTCACGTACGTCTTCAAATTCCAGAGGCGAGCATCATATGTCATCGTCAGAAGTGTGAATTGAGAGTAGTGCCCTTTTAGCGAGTAAGCCTCCTCTGCACCATTGCCCCCGTATACGTAATAGGTGCCAACACAAGTTAGTGTAACTACTGCCAGAAATAGGAGAGCTAGAACTGACCGGCCTATACAGGTGTTGGGTCTTATTCCTCCTGATCTGAAGTGAGATGTCATTTTGTTCAAATGGCTGAACAACCATCTAAGCTTAGAATAGAGTTGAAAATGGCGTTCTTGTGCTGCCCCAGTGAGACCGCTTCGCCTTGTTGATAACGGAAGACAGCGGCTCAAGCGCAGATTGCACTTGATTGCGCTCAGCAGCACCCCTGATAGCATAACCAGTGCAATAGCTGCTCCGAACGATGTGTAGCCTATAACAAGCCTGCGAACAGCATCGCCCGAAGGCACTCGATCGCCATCCATCACCGCGACCCACCGATCCGTCGTAAGCTGTTGCACGTCTAGGTGATGGTAGCGAGCTCCGTTCCAAGCGTTACGGCCTTTCTGGGGCTCGTCGATACCAAGTGGAACTTCGACTTCCTCGTACTCATCTTTGGTGAGAACATTGACTTTGAATAGACGTACACGCCGCCCGTATGTATCACCGCAGTCTTGTCCCGGGCGATACAGCTCGCCGTCGTAGGTGAATGGCCTTCCTGCATTTCTAGCACCGAAGCTCTTGTCCATGTTGTGAACTGGATTCTGCTTGTGCGGTGACCAAGGACCTAAGGGAGAGCTGCTGTGCCAGATTTCGAGCTCTCCATTCTTTTTGGCACCAGGAGCACTGAAATCTGACCCGAAAAGCCAAAAATGACTTCGGTAATTGATAATGAATGAATCTACGAGGGGCTTCTGAAGAATGACCTTCTCCAATTGCCACCTTAGAGGAAATTCCACTGCCCGGTAAAGCCGGAGGTCCCCTTTCTTACTGCCTTCAGGCATCATGTAGATCTGCGGAGCCAAGACATGTTATTAGGAAGATTAACCATCAGGTCGAAGGATCAAATGGCTCTCTGCTTGTTTTAAGAGTCAAAGGCAGAGGACGATCTGACCTGGTCCTGGTAGCTGAAAACATACGGATAAGAGAGGTGCCACTCCTCATCCAGGGCGATGCCCAAGTGGTGCCATGTCGCACCCTTGTCATTGCTGATAGCGACCCCAATGTCTCCTTGCAATGTGATAGGGTTCTTGGTTTCAAAGAACAAATATAATACATCACCCTGAACAGAAGTTACAGAGCCGAAAGATGTGGTTTACCAATTAGATGTTCTAATGTCCTCATGTTGGAAATGAATTCAGTCACTCAAGAATGAACATAACATAGAATTCAAGTAAGCTACTGCTAAATTGAACTCTCTCTATTGCTCAATCTCATACACTACACATGATAAGGTTATCCTCTTGGTCAACTTTCTCCCTAATTCACTGACCTGGATGAAGAGAAAGGGATCAGCGACGAAGTTGCTAGGGAAGCCAGCATCCGACGCCGAAGCGCAAGTGACCACCGGATTCGCCACCGGCCATGCCGCGGTGTCGTTGCTCCACACGTTCCACTGCAGGATCCCGGCGGCCCCCAAACACATCCCACAATCAAGAATCAGAAAAGTCAACCCAACGGAAGAGTCAAACCCAAAGGAGAGAGATGATGGAATTACGGATTCGATGGGTCTGAGGGAGAGGGGGGAGCGGCCGTAGAAGAGGCCGACGGACCAGGAGCCCTCGCCGTCGGGGAGGCAGCCGAGCGAGGAGGGGGGGAGGGGTTTGGGGAAGGGGGAGAAGGTGAGCCAGGCGAAGAGAGCGGCGGTGGAGCCGAGGAGGAGGGCGGCGGAGGCGACGAAGAGGAAGGTGTCGGAGCGCCACTTCCGCCCCGTACTCATCTCCTTCTTCTTGGTGGTTTTCTCCTTTCTACTCCCCGTCGCCGTTACCGGTAGTAGTGATAAGCCGGAGTCATTTGCTTCATAGACTAGTTTCGTATAGCCAGCCGCATCATATGGAGTGGTGGTGGTGGAGTCGTTGGAGTCGCCACCATCGGGAGGTTGCTTTGTTTGACTATTCTTCTCTTTACGTGTGATTTCTTCGTTGTACTTCGTGGACTCGGCGACCGCGATGGAAATGAAATCTAAGAGGCCAAAAAAAAAGGGGCCCCACCACCGTGTTCTAGAACAGCATCAGGGGCCACAAAATTCCGCCATCCCGAATCTCAAAGCTTCCGATCAACCACACGGACGACGTTTTGAAGAGGGAATGAGTAGATAGATATATTCTTCTAATACGGGATTAAATCAATAAAAAAATGAATTTAAATTAGAGATGCTAAGAACGGCATCGTTAGATCAAAAGAAGACTCTCTTGTGGATAATGAGAGAGGATCCTAATAGCACTTGGATTACTTTTGACTTCCCCATCAATTAAACGGTGGAGGGATCCGTATGGCAGCCACATATTATAGTTGGGGGTACAAAGACATGTAGTAGGAAGCTCACATAAGATATGATGCAGCCATTTTGCTAAGCACAACGATCCGTAAACTTCGTAGAAATCATAATTCCTACTACTCAAAATCAAGCTATAATATTTTGAATAAAAATTGACATCACTCCTATAACTAAAGCTCAAAATCATTATCAAAATCATTAATGCTTAACTAACATGTCGTTCTTGATTGGTTAATACTTCAATTTCATTTGATCGATGTGACACTTAGAGCCAAAACTATGAAACAGATAGTATGGTAATGATAGAAGACTAAGTCATAATGATGACTTATAATTAATCATGACTTTCACTCATAATGATTACATAAGTTTATAATTTTATTTATGGTCGGATAGTATATATAATCTTTCTTGACATCAACCACTACCTTCATCCATAATGATTATATCCCACGCTATAAATAACCTCCCTAAGTCAGGCATCTAATCCTTTTTAGCTAATTACTCTCTAAGATCTAATGCTTGATCGAATCCTTAGAATCTAAACTTAAACATTAAAGGGATCTTAGTGTTGGATATACTCCCGACATAGTTCCTATATAATTTTGACTCATATAATATCCTCTTGGCACTACCTCAACTTGAGCTAGAGTTATGCCACTTGCTTGAATCAGCACTTGAGTTTGCAATTGATATTTCAGAAAAAAATTATTTTTCAGCAAAAAAATAAGTGATGAAGGTGAAATTTGAGCTCAAGATTTTGTAATCATCGGTTAAGGTTTTTATTAGTTAAATTAACTGAAGCTTTCAAGGTTTTTATTAATTAAATTAATTTATTAGTTAAATTAATCAAGAAGAAAGCTTCCTAAATTAAGTGATTGAAACATCCTAAATTTCAAAACCTAGCAGGCTTACTGGGCCCACGTCCAGCCCATATCTGGCATCCTTTTGGGCTTCAATATGAGGACCCACTAAGGTCTCTTTTCATAATACCACCATATTACCTACTCAATGCTATATTTTCAGGTCAAATTAACCATATTTAAAAAAGAAAATAAATGCCAAAGGTTAAGAAAACAAGTATCAAGATTTACTGAAAATATAACAATTCACATAAATATCTAAGAGAAGTAATTCGATATAAGTATCCCTACAAGAGCATCATGCACGATTTCCTAGTTTCACAGTGAGTATATTTTCCTAATAAGAATAATCGCTTCAATGTGTGTTGGGTTTTCTTTCTTTAGTGATCGGGAATTAAGATGTTGGAATTATGTGGAAGACTATATATTTTTAGGTTCAAGTTTGCTGTAATATGGTGAGTGGCATTGTTAGTCTTCAAAATTCCATCCGGCTTCTTCAATTGCTCGTATACTACACGAAGGATGGATGGATGGATGACATGTGGTGTTTATTCTGATGCACGCAGGAGAGAACGGTGAAGGTGGGGCCTTGGGGTGGCAATGCAGGGGATGCGTGGGATATGGAACAATCTCTATCACATTACCAAACATAAAAATCTATTATGGATGTATACACACTTATATCTGTATATATACACACTTATGGTAATCCCCACACCGACAAACATGGAACCACCACCGGCTCTTCCAAGGAGGTATATCTGTATATATACACACTTATCAACTTCATGTCTTTGTCCAATCATATAAAGTGGTTCAACCAGATTAATGTTTTCTTTCAAGCAACACGTTAGTTAGTCAAACCAATTTCTCTCGAAAATATATTACAATATTAGATGCATTTCGATTAGTTTTCTTTTTCCCCTTGTTTGTTTCTCATTAAATCCTTGATCGTTTTCGTAGATCATCCTATCGGAGGACGAGTGCTTCACTTCTATCTCGGGATATTTTCGTGCATTATCCAATTATCAGCGAAATGCAATTATGTATGATGTTGCTCACTCTTGATACTAACAAGGGTGCCTCCATAAGTGCCGGTAACAAGATCGGCAGTTCTTTCACCCTTTACTTTAGAGGAGGGAAGTAAGATTATGGGTTTCTTTGGGCGAGCTAGTATAGCCATTGACGCTATTTGAATCCACTTCTCATTGCCTAGCTAAGTGTATGCACTGGTTCTTGTTTCTACCTACCGAATGGTGTTGTAATAAATAAGCAACGATATCTATTATGGTGCTTGCCATGATTGTCATCGTAGGTGTTGCTTTGAATAAATAATGAAATATTTTCGAATCCACTTTGATATCTTATGATTACTTGTTGTGCTTTTCATGATGGAATCCATGGATCTTATTTGGCAATAATTAGGATAATTAGTAAGCTTCTAAATGAGTAATACAATAAAGAGATGAAGTGAATGTTGGGCAGATGACCCGCTCATAGTGGGCTTTAATAACCCATAGCTCACTTTAGTTATAACCCTTTTTTTTTTTTAACCTACGTCAAAAAAGGGCTAGTGGTGCTTGCAAACAAGGTTGAAAAACTGTAGCCACGTGGTTCAGAAAAAAGAGAAGAAAAAGATAGAAAAACAAAAGAAGAAGGAAATAAAAGAAGACAAGGACAATGCAGAAGCTGTTCTCAATCATCTAAGTATTATTATCACATCATGTTAGATTAGATGATGAGTGAAAAAGGTTAAACCAAAAAACAATAGAGTTTATTCAACAATGATTTATACTACAGTTGTAACCGATATTGATGCCACTGATCACCCGTATGATGAAAAAATGAGTAAGTGCTCAAGTAATAGAAAAGCTCAAGTTAGTTAAGTATATGCAAGATCTACAACTAAGTAATATTTTCCAGAAAATTGTATAAGTGAATAACAGTATAAAAAAAATATTTCGGTAACATAAAGTATGTTAGAGAATGTAGGACAATAATATTCGGCCTTTGAGTTTACCAAATCAGGAATTACACCGTCAAAAAGTTTGCCGGAGATTCCCAAGGAAGCACAGTCTGCAGGAGTGCCTGGAAATTATACACAGATATTATTTAGTAGACTCATATGATAATATTCAGATGTGAAAATTTAACTAATAACATGATTAGCTAGAAATCCTGTTACCGTGGGATGTAGATAAGAGATTCAGTAGAATGATAAGCTAGAATCTTAAGATTGTAGAACGTATGTGGGAGGTTCAGTGAATTGTTGACCCATAACCAGATTTTGAAGGAACTGCACTGGAAAGCTAATTCTTCTCATCTGCCATGATCTAGGATCTAGAGAATAGATCGACATGACACAAATCTCTAATCAAGCGTAACAACGCCCCCTACATGTCATCTATAAAAATTGGCTTAAAGGAGCACGTAGGAATCTAGTAGATTTCTAGAAGGACTTTGTATACCAGTCCATAGTTTGCATAACAAGGTTTCCTACACTTCGTTAGTAGATAATGGCTTGAAAGAGTGTGCAAGAATCCATTAAATTTATAGAACTTTCTCTACTAGACAATGAATGGTTTAAGTAACATGTTGTGTAGCAAAGATAACGTCTTCTCCTATGAAACGTGAAACATGCAGAAACAAGTTACGAGGACTGCGAAGAGAGCCGGTGCATCGTACAGACAACCTTATCTCTTTCCATTGCCTGAGAGGGCGACCTCGAACCTCCACATGCCGCGCATCGCGAGCCTCAAACCTCGACTTCTCCTTGCCGTTTTGCATATGGACATGGCACTTCCGCAAACAATTGAGACT
>CM017197.1:14563860-14584129 GCA_004837865.1 Musa balbisiana
ATATATGAAAAAAAAAAAAAAAAAAAAAAAAAAAAAAAAAAAAAAAAAAAAAAAAAAAAAAAAAAAAAAAAAAAAAAAAAAAAAAAAAAAAAAAAAAAAAAAAAAAAAAAAAAAAAAAAAAAAAAAAAAAAAAAAAAAAAAAAAAAAAAAAAAAAAAAAAAAAAAAAAAAAAAAAAAAAAAAAAAAAAAAAAAAAAAAAAAAAAAAAAAAAAAAAAAAAAAAAAAAAAAAAAAAAAAAAAAAAAAAAAAAAAAAAAAAAAAAAAAAAAAAAAAAAAAAAAAAAAAAAAAAAAAAAAAAAAAAAAAAAAAAAAAAAAAAAAAAAAAAAAAAAAAAAAAAAAAAAAAAAAAAAAAAAAAAAAAAAAAAAAAAAAAAAAAAAAAAAAAAAAAAAAAAAAAAAAAAAAAAAAAAAAAAAAAAAAAAAAAAAAAAAAAAAAAAAAAAAAAAAAAAAAAAAAAAAAAAAAAAAAAAAAAAAAAAAAAAAAAAAAAAAAAAAAAAAAAAAAAAAAAAAAAAAAAAAAAAAAAAAAAAAAAAAAAAAAAAAAAAAAAAAAAAAAAAAAAAAAAAAAAAAAAAAAAAAAAAAAAAAAAAAAAAAAAAAAAAAAAAAAAAAAAAAAAAAAAAAAAAAAAAAAAAAAAAAAAAAAAAAAAAAAAAAAAAAAAAAAAAAAAAAAAAAAAAAAAAAAAAAAAAAAAAAAAAAAAAAAAAAAAAAAAAAAAAAAAAAAAAAAAAAAAAAAAAAAAAAAAAAAAAAAAAAAAAAAAAAAAAAAAAAAAAAAAAAAAAAAAAAAAAAAAAAAAAAAAAAAAAAAAAAAAAAAAAAAAAAAAAAAAAAAAAAAAAAAAAAAAAAAAAAAAAAAAAAAAAAAAAAAAAAAAAAAAAAAAAAAAAAAAAAAAAAAAAAAAAAAAAAAAAAAAAAAAAAAAAAAAAAAAAAAAAAAAAAAAAAAAAAAAAAAAAAAAAAAAAAAAAAAAAAAAAAAAAAAAAAAAAAAAAAAAAAAAAAAAAAAAAAAAAAAAAAAAAAAAAAAAAAAAAAAAAAAAAAAAAAAAAAAAAAAAAAAAAAAAAAAAAAAAAAAAAAAAAAAAAAAAAAAAAAAAAAAAAAAAAAAAAAAAAAAAAAAAAAAAAAAAAAAAAAAAAAAAAAAAAAAAAAAAAAAAAAAAAAAAAAAAAAAAAAAAAAAAAAAAAAAAAAAAAAAAAAAAAAAAAAAAAAAAAAAAAAAAAAAAAAAAAAAAAAAAAAAAAAAAAAAAAAAAAAGGGCATCAGAGTTGGCCTCCGATTTAAAATTTAGATAGTGAATCAAACAGATGCTTAACTCAACGTGGTTCCTCGGAGAATGCAGCAACGTTTTGTAATGGTCCAAGAATCATGATCGATCAAAAACCAAAGACGCTATTTTGCTATCGTTTCATCGTCATATGCTGAGAAAGGTGAAGGAATACGTGGTTGGCTTCCTCCCATTGTCATGTGCCAAGAGATGTTACGGAATACGTAGTTCACTTCATCTCTTCGTTGTATTACTCATTTAGAAGCTTACTAATTCTCCTAATTATTGCCAGATAAGAGCCACGGATTCCATCATGAAAAGCACACCA
The DNA here is from genome assembly GCA_004837865.1 of Musa balbisiana. Lineage (NCBI taxonomy): Eukaryota > Viridiplantae > Streptophyta > Magnoliopsida > Zingiberales > Musaceae > Musa > Musa balbisiana. The sequence continues at coordinate 14,565,450 of CM017197.1, forward strand.
AGTAATCGTAAGACATCAAAGTGGATTCGAAAACATTTCATTATTTATTTAAAGCAACACCGATTGACAAGGATAACAACGATGACGACAATCATGGCAAGAACCATAATAGTTATCGTTGCTTATTTATTACACCATTCGATAGATAGGAACACGAGCCAGTGCATACACTTAGTTTGGCAACGAGCAGTGAATCCCAATAGCGTCAATGGCTGTACCAGCTCGCCCAAAGAAGCCCAGAATCTTACTCCCCTCCTCTAAAGTAAGGGCGAAAGAAGTGCCAGTCTGTTACCGACACTTATGGATGCACCCTTGTTAGTATCAAGAGTAAGCAACATCACAATTGCATGTCGCTGATAATTGGATAATGCATGAAAATATCCGGAGATAGACGTGAAGTACTCGTCCTCCTCAAGGATGATCTGCAAAAAAGGATCAAGGATTTAACGAGAAACAAACAATGGGAAAAAGAAAACTAAACATTCATCTGGTTGAACCAGTTTATATGGTTGGACAAAGACACGAAGTCGATAAGTGTGTATATATACACACATAGATGTATAGATATACCTCCTCGGAAGCGCCGGTGGTGGTTCCACGTTTGTAGGTGTGGGAATTACCGTTAAGAATGTAGGTAATCTCCAACCCCACAATGTTATCTCCGTAATAGATTCGAAGTTTGGTAATGTGGTCGGCTTGTCCCATATCCCACGCATTCCCTCCGTTGCCACCCCATGGCCCCACCTTCACCATTCTCCCCTGCGTGCATCAGAATAAACACCACCACATGTCATCCATCCATCTATGTTGTAGTACGAGCAAGTGTAGTTGAAGAAGTCAGAAAAGGGATGGAATTTTGGAGACTAACGACGCCACTCACCATATTAGCAGCAACCGAGAATAATGAATGGACGCGCACACTCCCTTGGCGGCAGAAGATGCTATTGCAGGACTTGGTGCTGGGAAGGGCATTGGATGAGGGTATTTATAGCCCACCATTCTAGTTTGGATAAGTATGAGCTGATGGATACAGCAAGGAAGAATTGCACCCCCAACCACCACCGTCCTAAAATCTCACGGAAACGTGAAACATGCATATTCCGTGCTCTTCCTTTTTTTATTGCTTGCATGCAGTGCAATTAATTGTTTGCTAGGAACGAGATGCGAGGGCTTCCGACGGAGTCGGTGAGTAAATATGATAAACTCGAACACGGTGGCCGGATGGTTGAGCCCAACAGCACCACTATTTCCTTCCATTGCCTGAGACGACGAGCTCCATCTTCATCTTGTCCTCGTGGATAACCTCCAATTATAAGGAAACAACATGGATTGGTGGTCGGCCGCCTCGTCTCCTTCCTTCAGATGAGAAAGGACGGGCTCCATTTTCCACGGCAAAAAGAAAAAGAAAAAGAAAAAGAAAAAGAAAAAGAAAAAGAAAAAGAAAAAGAAAAAGAAAAAGAAAAAGAAAAAGAAAAAGAAAAAGAAAAAGAAAAAGAAAAAGAAAAAGAAAAAGAAAAAGAAAAAGAAAAAGAAAAAGAAAAAGAAAAAGAAAAAGAAAAAGAAAAAGAAAAAGAAAAAGAAAAAGAAAAAGAAAAAGAAAAAGAAAAAGAAAAAGAAAAAGAAAAAGAAAAAGAAAAAGAAAAAGAAAAAGAAAAAGAAAAAGAAAAAGAAAAAGAAAAAGAAAAAGAAAAAGAAAAAGAAAAAGAAAAAGAAAAAGAAAAAGAAAAAGAAAAAGAAAAAGAAAAAGAAAAAGAAAAAGAAAAAGAAAAAGAAAAAGAAAAAGAAAAAGAAAAAGAAAAAGAAAAAGAAAAAGAAAAAGAAAAAGAAAAAGAAAAAGAAAAAGAAAAAGAAAAAGAAAAAGAAAAAGAAAAAGAAAAAGAAAAAGAAAAAGAAAAAGAAAAAGAAAAAGAAAAAGAAAAAGAAAAAGAAAAAGAAAAAGAAAAAGAAAAAGAAAAAGAAAAAGAAAAAGAAAAAGAAAAAGAAAAAGAAAAAGAAAAAGAAAAAGAAAAAGAAAAAGAAAAAGAAAAAGAAAAAGAAAAAGAAAAAGAAAAAGAAAAAGAAAAAGAAAAAGAAAAAGAAAAAGAAAAAGAAAAAGAAAAAGAAAAAGAAAAAGAAAAAGAAAAAGAAAAAGAAAAAGAAAAAGAAAAAGAAAAAGAAAAAGAAAAAGAAAAAGAAAAAGAAAAAGAAAAAGAAAAAGAAAAAGAAAAAGAAAAAGAAAAAGAAAAAGAAAAAGAAAAAGAAAAAGAAAAAGAAAAAGAAAAAGAAAAAGAAAAAGAAAAAGAAAAAGAAAAAGAAAAAGAAAAAGAAAAAGAAAAAGAAAAAGAAAAAGAAAAAGAAAAAGAAAAAGAAAAAGAAAAAGAAAAAGAAAAAGAAAAAGAAAAAGAAAAAGAAAATGAATCTACTTACTGACTTAATAATATTTTGGTTCACTCTAATGTGAACGATATCATTTATTTCCATAAACATTACTAAAGTTATATTTTTTTTTAGAAGAAAAATAATATATAGACTCTAAATAAAACTCAATCGTAGCAGAAGCAAATATCGAAATAAAGTATTAGATGTCATATGTAGGTATAGAGAGTTACGCGATCATGCATACATATAAATCTGGCATATTTTGAAGATGTTAGATGACGAACCTAGTAAATATTTTGACTCTTTATAGCAAATATACCGAATAAATGTCATCGTCGCCACTTACATTTGCAAGAAAAAGAAAAGAAAAAACATTGTGACAATGACTGTATGAATGATAAAGTATTGGTACAAGAGTTATGGGTCTGCATTTGAACACAAGTTACATTAGCTTGTAGTGGCCCTAGAGAACTCAAAATGAGATCCTTTATGCTCACTCTAACTTTTCTTTTCCATAAAATCATGACATGACATGCATTTTGGCTAATGACAAGGTTCATAAACTCGAGAGGTCTATTCAACCGATACGTTATCTTGTAAAGGATGGTTCAAACTAAATTGTGATGGTTCGTTTAATGGAATAGATGGCGGTTTAGGATATGTTTTGCATGATTTGCTTGCCATATTATCTTTATTGGTGGTAGGTAAATATAATAAAAAAAAGGCATTATGTCATATGAAGTGTGGCTGTGATCCAGGAGGGTTTGGGTTTGAAAGCGGCTTCACGAAATGATGACATTTGGCAAAATCGAATTTTGAATTCATCATACAAATAAATTCAATGCAACTTCATTGTACCATGGACAGACACTTCACAGTCCGGTCTCACTGACATTAGATATTTGTTACATAATTTTGAGGACTACAAGTTTATACATGTACATAAGGAGCACAACCATGTACATAAGGAATATTTTGTGCTCGTTGATTGGATATCCGAGAATAAATAAGTATTAGACATTCTTAAAAACTATTATTATTATTATTTTTTACCTTGGACAAAAAAAGAAAAGAAAAAAAAGACTTACATTACCCAAATCAAATCATCAGGCATATCACAATAACGGCGAAATGACATAGGAATGCAACCACCGATTGGATTCAACTATCATCATATCGTCAATTAGCGTACAATATAACCAGTGGACCCACAACATATTTCTTGTTTTATTCAAAGAAACACATCCAAGCAGAGGACGACAACGACAATTGCTGCCACTTATTTATCACCACAACCAAGCAGGCAACCAAGCAGAGGACGACAACGACAATTGCTGCCACTTATTTATCACCACAACCAAGCAGAGGACGACAACGACAATTGCTGCCACTTATTTATCACCACAACCAAGCAGAGGACGACAACGACAATTGCTGCCACTTATTTATCACCACAACCAAGCAGAGGACGACAACGACAATTGCTGCCACTTATTTATCACCACAACCAAGCAGAGGACGACAACGACAATTGCTGCCACTTATTTATCACCACAACCAAGCAGAGGACGACAACGACAATTGCTGCCACTTATTTATCACCACAACCAAGCAGAGGACGACAACGACAATTGCTGCCACTTATTTATCACCACAACCAAGCAGAGGACGACAACGACAATTGCTGCCACTTATTTATCACCACAACCAAGCAGAGGACGACAACGACAATTGCTGCCACTTATTTATCACCACAACCAAGCAGAGGACGACAACGACAATTGCTGCCACTTATTTATCACCACAAGACGTCATGACGTGTGTTTATTAGGGATAGTGCAGTAAACTCCGATTGCCTCGATGGCATCGATGGAGAACCTTTCACGTCCGCCGAAGAAGCCTAGAATCTTACCCTCATCCTCTAGATTTAGGGAGAAATGACTCCCAATCGCGTTGCCGGCGCTCACAGAATTGCCCTTATTGGTCTCAAGAGTAAGTTGTGTTATGAAAACGTCTGTCGTCCACATCGTCTTGAAATATCCAGAGATGAAAGTGAAGTATTCATCCTCCTCTAGAGTAATCTATAAAAGCAATCAAAGATGTAGTTAGAAATAAACCGCCAAAAAATAGTTGGGAATAATTAATTGTAACCGTTGATCCATAAATACAAAACGCATGTTTTCAGCTTTGACAGTACCTCATTGTACTGGGGTTCATCGCCTCCGACGTGGATGTTCTTCTTCTTGCCGTCGACGGTGAAGGTGAAGTCAAACGCGAATATGGCATCGTTGTAATGAATTTTGACATTGCTAATGTGATCCGCCTGTCCCATATTCCAGGTTTTGCCGCCGTTGCCACCCCATGGTCCTTGCTTGATCACGCCCGCCTGCAACGAAACCACCACCAAATTAATACCACATATAGCAACAAAAGATATATATACAGGCAGGCATGCAAGCATGGCCTGCCCCAAAGTAACACACAAGAAAATCTATGAAGATGATAAGAAATGGAATCAAGCATCGCACCATTATCCGACTTGTATGAACTACTTCTGCGGAAGATATTAGTATGTATTGCAGGTATGGATGCGCTTGAACAAGAAGAAGAGCAACGAGTGGGGGTACTTATAGCCATGCAGTCCTGAGTTTGGATAAGTATGACAAGGTAGTGGCCCCTTTGCTTCGATGCCTGCCAACAGATCTCGCGCGTAGGTAAGCAAACAAACGTGAGTTTCGTGCGCGAGAACTGAAGGATACACACATTAATGCGCCTTCCCTCCCGCAGTACATCAAGACATATAATCTAAAATGAGATCCTTCCTTCTCCCATGCATGAAACGTGAAACATGTTGTGTAGCAAAGATTACGTCTTCTCCTATGGAAAACATGCAGAAACAAGTTACGAGGACTGCGAAGAGAGCCGGTGCATCGGACTGACAACCTTATCTCTTTCCGTTGCCAGAGAGGGCGACCTCGAACCTCGACATGCTGCGCACCTTGACTTCTCCTTGCCGTTTTGCATATGGACATGGCACTTCCGCAAACAATTGAGTCTCCGCGTCCCACAGATCGAGATGAGCAGATTATGTCATGCGAGGTAGGATACGGTCACATGGTTGGATATACTAATTTTACATTACATGAGATATGCATGCATATCCGACCAACTTACTTTCTCACAGAACAGTTTGGATGGGAATTCAACTTCGAAACTTAATCTTCCAAGCGGACAATGTGGCATCCATACAATGCGGCGATTGAATACAGATCGAGCAATTTTCTATTTTCTATGTTTTTTTAGACTTGTGATATAATATTTAATGGTGATATTAAGATTAAGGTGTATCCTATTAAAACATAGATGAACCCCTCAAGATATATATAATTTATTAAAAAAATAGATATTAATGTGTTATGTATCCAATAGCGAGCTCGGAAAAGCCTGTGTACGTATGTACACAAGAGGAGCACAAATTCTTCATCTCATTAACGACTTTTTTTCAACATGTTCATCATCATTTGTGGACACATTATGATCGGTTTATTCCTATCCCGAAGAAGTATCATACATGATTGGGGGAAGAAGTAAACTTATATCTGATAGAAGATCATGATAGAGGCACACATGGAATAATATCTCTGCTTCCTTATATTCTCAATCGATCTATGATTTGAGGATCAATCATGGGTTTGGGTAACTGATCTGTTTGCGTGATTTGAACATTTGATCGAAGGAAATCTCTTCCTCAAAACCTATATAAATACTCGTCATCTCGATGAAAAAAAATCATCCCTTTCACAATATATTACTCAATTCTACATGGTATCAGAGTTCCTGTTGTCTCGAGGAAGACTTTTCCTTTCTTACTGTCTCGCGACAACAATCCCTCTTCTTTGTTGATATGTCGTCGTCGGTTTCCTCCGCTGCTCGGTGATCCATCTCCCAAGCCAGATCAATAATTTGTGCATGCAACTCATCGATATCATTTGAAGAACTGTATGATAAGTTGATTGGTCATTAAACATATTTGAAAAGAGAAAAGATTATGACATGACCAACTATCATAACTCAATTCAATGAAAATTCTAAAAAAATAGCAATCAAAGCAACAATGAAGTCAACAAAGGATCGAACAAGATGCCTTCTGGATACATGGTAATACGCAGAGCTATCAACCTCTATTACAGTATCAATCCTTCAATTATGATGATAACTTTAATCCAAATAACTAAGAAAATAACTTATACTAAAACTATTAGCAGCTTTGGCACCTCAATAATAAGAATCAATAGAAGGTCATCTGCTAGCTCCCTGACAAAATTGATAGTGATTATTGCCAGATAAGAGCCATGGATTCCATCATGAAAGGCACACCGAGTAATGATAAGATATCAAAGTGGATTCGAGAACATTTCATTATTTATTGAAAGCAACACCAAATGACAAGGATAACAACGATGATGACAATTATGACAAGCATCATAAATAGTTATCATTGCTTATTTATTATATTATTCCATTGATAGGAACACGAGCCAGTGTTGGGCTGACAGCCCACATTCAGCCCATGGTGGGCTTTAACAGCCCACAGCCCACCTCCCTAACTTAACCTAACCCTAAATCATATTAGTGGGGTATGGTGGCTGCGTTTTTGGAAGGAAAACTGTAGCAACGGGGTGATCCTTGCAGCAGCAAAAGGGAGGAGAACAAGACAGATATTTAAGGAGAAAGAAAGGGAAGAAAATAAGGACAACGCAGAGAGACTGTTTCTCAATCATTTAGCAGTGTTCTCATCTTAAGTTAGATCAAATCTATAGTGGACTCTTGCTGTGATTACTTGGGGAGGTTTTAGATATTGTGGACAATGACGTGATCCTCGTATCCTAGTTATTCTCTTGTGATTATTGCTAGGGTTTAGGGTAAGAGATTAAGATTTGTATATTTATTATTCTCATAGTGCATTATCTCTAGTTTGCCCCATGGTTTTTACCCTTCACATTGGAGGGGTTTTCCACGTATATTTTGGTATTCTATTTTATTGTGGTTCCATTTAATTCCGTTGCATATTATGGTCTTTTAATACTTGTTCATATACAAAAGTTATTTCTCTTTATATCCCATCAACTAGTATCAGAGTAGGGTTTTGGTGATTTAATTTTATATTTGAACATGGAGGCCAGTAATGTTTCTCGCATGATTAGTTTGAATTGAAACAATTGGATGATATGGAAACCAAGAATGGAAGATCTCTTGTATTATAAAGATTTGTATGGTCCTTTGCAAGGGGATAGTGTAAAACCCACAACTATGACAAATGATGAGTGGAAGAGGTTAGATCGAAAAATAGTTAGGTTTATTCGATAATGGTTTGATGATAGTGTCTTTCACCATGTTTCTACTGAAAGTTTTGCATATTCTCTTTGGAAAAAATTGGAAAGTCTCTATGAAAGAAAAATAGCTGGTAACAAAGCTTTTTTGATTAGAAAACTTGTGAACCTAAAATATAGTGAGGGTGCTTCTATTGCTGAGCATTTGAATGAAATGCAGAGTATCACTAACCAGTTATCCTCTATGAAAATGTCTCTTGACGATGAGTTGCAGGCATTGTTACTTCTCAGTTCATTACCAGAAAGTTAGGAGACATTGGTGGTTTCCCTTAGTAATTCTGCGCCAAATGATGTTGTCACCATGAGTTAAGTAACAAACAGATTGTTGAATGAGGAGTTGAGAAGAAAGAATTTAGTAACATCTCATAATGATTCATAGACACTTATCTCAGAGAATAGAGGAAGGTCAAAGTCTAGAAGCAGTTCACGTATGGGTAGAAGTAAGTCAAGATTAAGAAAAAATATTGTTTGCTATAACTGTGGTGAGAAAGGATATTACAAGAATCAATGTAAGCAACCTAAGAAGAGCAAGAAAAAGGGAAAAGAAGTGGAGTCTACACAGTCAAAGGATAATACTATAGCTATAGTACAAGATGGTGATTATTTAATTTTGTTTCCTTCTGATGATATTTTTTCTTGTGTGTGTTAGGATCTTGAGTGGGTGATTAATACAGGTGCTTCTTATCATGCTACACCACGGAGGGAGTTTTTTGCTATATACAAGTCTGGAAATTTTGGTGTTGTAAAGATGGGCAATTATGGCACGGTAGACATCATTGGCATGGGTGATATACATTTAAAGACCAACCTTGGTTGCAAATTGGTGCTTAAGGATGTGAGGCATATGGTTGACTTGAGGCTGAATTTAATTTCAGTTGGAAGATTGGATGATGAAGACTATGATAATAGATTTTACAAAGGACAATAGAAGCTCAATAAAGGTTCTCTTATTGTGGCTAGTGGAAAGAAATGTGCAAGCTCTTTCCAAGATAGAGGTATTACTAGACTTCAGAGGTATACATCTGAACCCTTGTATTGATTATTTGGCTGGTAAATAATATAGAATTTCATTTGCTAGTCCTGCTATGTCTAGAAAAATGCATGTCTTAGACCGTGTTTATACAGATGTATGTGGTCCTTTGAGGACAAAAACTCCTGATGGATCTATTGATGTTTCTGGTATAAGTGGTGCACTTTATTTTGTCACTTTCATAGATGATTTTTCCATGAAAGTTTGGGCCTATGCTTTGAAGACCAAATATCAGGTGATTAATGTCTTCAAAGAGTTTCATACTAGGGTTGAAAGGGAGACAAAAAAACAATTGGAATGCATAAGACTAGATAATGGTGGTGAGTACACAGAATTATTTAATGATTATTGCATGTTACATGGGATCAAACATGAGATGACAGTTCTTGGTACATCTTAGCATAATGCTACTGCAGAGAGGATAAACCGCACCATCATGGAAAAGATCAGATGTATGCTTTCACAGGCCAAGCTACCCAAAAGGTTTTGGGATGAGGCTTTGAGGATTGCAGTTGATGTGATCAACTTGTCACCATGTACAGTCCTAGACGGTGATGTTGCAGAGCGTGTATGGTCAGGGAAAGATGTTTCCTACAGGCATTTGAGAGTGTTTGATTGTCATGCATTTGCACATGTTCCAGATAATGAGAGGTCCAAGCTAGATAATAAGACTAAAGAATGTATTTTTCTTGGTTACTCACATGATCAATTTAGTTACAGGCTTTGGGATCCAGAAAAACAAAAGGTATTTAGAAGTAGAGATGTAGTCTTCTTTGAGGATCAAACCTTTGAGGATTTGTAGAAGAAGGCACCAGCCAAGATTTCTGCAGAAGGATTAGCAAATTATGACCCTATTACTCCTTCAGTATATCAGAGTGATGGGGGAGATGTGCAGGAAGATGATGTAGAGACTGATGTTGATCTACCTGCAGGATATGTTAAGCAAGAAGAAGTTGGAGAGCAACTTCCCGTAGAACCTCAGTTGAGAAGATCTTCTAGACAACGTAAACCTTCTAGAAGATACTCTACAGATGAGTATGTGATGCTTACTGATGCAGGTGAACCAGAGAGTTACCGGGAAGCAGTTGAAAGTGAATAAAAAAAGAAGTGGTTAGTTGCTATGCAAGAAGAGATGGATGGAAGAACCATACTTATGATTTGGTGCTACTGCCAAATGGAATAAATGCCTTGAAGAACAAGTGTGTTTTCAGGTTGAAGACTCAATAATATTGTTCTCAACCAAAGTACAAAGCTAGATTGATTGTAAAAGGCTTTGGTCAAAAGAAAGGTATTGATTTTGAAGAGATATTTTCTCCTGTTGTTAAAATGTCTTCTATTCATGTTGCTATTAGTATTGCTGCTAGTCAAGACTTGGAGGTTAAGCAGTTAGATGTGAAGACAGCTTTCCTTCATGGGGATTTGAAGGAGGAAATTTATATGGAGCAACCAGAAGGCTTTAAAGTCAAAGGTAAAGAGAACTTTGTCTACAAATTGAAGAAGAGCTTATATGGGCTAAAGCAAGCTCCAAGATAATGGTACAGAAAGTTTGATTCATTTATGATAGAAAATAGATACAAAAGAATGGCTTCAGATTATTGTGTGTATATCAAATGGTTTGGTGAGAATTTTATTATTCTCTTACTTTATGTTGATGACATACTTATTCTTGGGAAAGATATGTCTACAATTGACAGGTTGAAGAAAGAACTGAATGAGTCTTTTGTAATGAAGGACATAGGGCCAGCAAAGCAAATACTGGGTATGCAGATTTCCCGTGATAGGAAAAATAAGAAGATTTGGTTGTCATAGGAGAAATACATCGAGAAGGTATTGGAAAGATTTAGTATGAGCAATGCAAAACCAGTTGGTTCTCCTCTTGCAGGTTACTTCAAGTTATGCTCAGAACAGAGTTCGTCAAATGATGAGGAGAAAGAGAAAATGCAAAAGGTTCCATATGCTTCAGCAATTGAAAGTTTAATGTATGCGATGGTATATACGAGGCCAGACATCACATATGTAGTTGGTGTTACTAGTAGATTTCTTGCAAATCCAAGCAAAGAGCACTAGGCAGCAGTGAAGTGGATTTTTAGATATCTCAGAGGGAGCTCTAAGGTTTGTTTAAGCTTTGAAGGTGGACCACCTATGTTGACAAGTTACACAGATGTAGATATGGCAAGAGATATAGATACAAGGAAATCTACTTCAGGTTAGGTACCTACTTTTGCATGAGGAGCTGTATTATGACAATCCAAATTACAAAGGTGTATTGCTCTCTCCACCACAGAAGCAGAATATATTGCTGCTACAGAGGTATGTAAAGAAATGTTATGGATGAAAGAATTCTTACAAGAATTGGGGCTGAAACAGGAAAATTATGTGGTGCAATGTGACAGCCAGAGTGCCATCCATTTGTGTAAGAACCCAATATTTCATTCCTAGTCAAAGCATATAGATGTCAAATACCACTGGATTCAAAATGTATTTGAAGAGAAGCAGTTGCAGTTTCAGAAAATTCACACAGATGGCAATAGAGTAGACATGTTGACAAAGACCTTACCAAAAGAAAGACAGGAGATATGTTGACAGCTGGTCGACATGGCTTCACATTAAGGAGTGATGGGACAGCCTCCCTTATGGGCTGAAGGGGGAGGTTGTTGGGCTGACAGCCCACATTCAGCCCATGGCGGGCTTTAACAGCCCACCTCCCTAACTTAACCTAACCCTAAATCATATTAAGGGGGTATGGTGGTTGCATTTTTGGGAGGAAAACTACAGCAACGGGGTGATCCTTGCAGCAACAAAAGGGAGGAGAAAAAGATAGAAATTTAAGGAGAACGAAAGGGAAGAAAATAAGGACAATGCAGAGAGACTGTTTCTCAATCATCTAGCAGTGTTCTCATCTCAGGTTAGATCAAATCTACAGTAGACTCTTGCTGTGATTACTTGGGGAGGTTTTAGATATTGTGGATAGTGACGTGATCCTTATATCCCAATTATTCTTGATTATTGCTAGGGTTTAGGGCAAGAGATTGAGATTCGTATATTCATTATTCTCATAGTGGATTATCTCTAGTTTGTCCTGTGGTTTTTACTCTTCACATTGGAGGGGTTTTCCACGTATATCTTGGTGTTCTATTTGATTGTGGTTCAATTTAATTCCGCTGCGTATTATGGTCTTCTAGTACTTGTTCATATACAAAAGTTATTTCTCTTTATATCCCATCAACCAGTGCATACACTTAGTTAAGTAATGAGCAGTGAATCCCAATAGCATCAATGGCTGTACTAGCTTGCCCAAAGAAGCCGAGAATCTTACTCCCCTCTTCTAAAGTAAGGGCGAAAGAAGTGCTAGTCTTGTTATCGACACTTATGGATGCACCCTTGTTAGTATCAAGAGTAAGCAACATCACAATTGCATGTCCCTGATAATTGGATAATGCATGAAAATATCCGGAGATAGAATTGAAGGACTCGTCCTCCTCAAGGATGATATGCAAAAAAGGATCAAGGATCTAACAAGAAACATAGTCTAGAGTTGAAAAAGTCAAGAGTACACTTTTCTAAGCTGTTAAGCAATAGTACCACCAACCTAGGCAGTGGTACTGCCTAATATCGGTTTGTCAAGCGGTGGTACCACCAGACTAGGCAGTGGTACCGCCCAGACATAGTCTCCCAGACTATCATGTGGTGGTATTACCAGACTCGGTGGTGGTACCGCCCAGTGTCACTGTTACAGGTGGTGGTATGGCCACACTAGGTAGTGGTACCGCCCAATTTCAGTGCTGCATGCGGTGGTACCATCCAATATATGTGGTGGTGCCGCCAGGACTCGGGAAACCCGGGATGAAACTGTTTTGGCTCTAAATTTGAATCCATTTAGGGCCTATAAATACCTCACTCATCCCTGCTCGGTTCACACAATAATTGAGTTCAAAAAGTGTGAAACTCTACTGTAATTCCTTGAGAATTCCCCACTTGCTCTAAGTTTCGGTTTTAGTTTAAGAGAAGGGTAAGTGACTTGTAAAAGTTGTCTCCTAAACTTGTGAAAAGGATAAAGAGTTGTAAGAGGGTAGTTGGTCTTCGCCCATTGAAGGAAGATCATTAGTATACGACGATGGCCTCGACGGAAGAGGAATCGAGAGTGGATGTAGGTTATGACAACCGAACCACTATAAATTCGGTGTGCACTCTCTTTTTTCTCTTCGTTACTACTGTTCTCTATTTTAATTGCTTATTACATTTACTTTAAGGGAAGCACACTTTCGATATCATTTCCGATATAATCTTTATTGAAATGGTTTTTCTAAATCGTCGATGTTTTTATCATTTTCGTCTTAGTGCTAATTTCAGTCCTGACAATTGGATATCATCTATAGGATCCAATAATTCAGGAGCTTAATGGATATACAATAAGATAGGGGCTCTAGCGAATATCTAATATCCGAACCTTTACTCATCGCAATAACTGTCATATGTGTGTGACCCTTTAGCCCCATATCGAGCAAACTGTGAGTCATACTTGTTAGAATGTCTTTTGACTGAGTAAATTATTATCTCTATAATAATTCACTCTACTTATCGACTGCGGACTATCACGAACAAACTTCTAAACAGGATGTTTGATGTAATGCTTATGTATGTCCGTGTCTTTCGGTATGTTCATGCTTTGCACAGCATGTAGAGGGACGGTCAAAGGCTTAATAGTCTCATTTTAGTTACATTTGGTGGCCACTTTAGGCTTGTAAATAAAGGTTGTGTCATGTGGACACTTGTGAGAGATTTTCGGTCTGTAGTGGATCATTTTGCCCCTTTGTTGTGCAACTGTTCAAAACTTGTAAAGTCTACTTGTTTATGAAGTGTTTATGGAGATGATTGCTTGTGGATCCCGAGTGAGGTATTTTCTCTAACCCGTTTTCTCTTTTGTAGGTCCTAAGGGACCATGAGAGGTTTCAGGGAGGTTGACCTTTGCGGACGGACATGTAAGGGTGTCGCACGACTTAGGCAAAACCAGCTAAGTTCGTGAAAGATGGTATCAGAGCGGGATAAGCACTCATAGAAACACTTGGCATGCAAACGTGGGGGACCTGGCAGGGCTGCATTGAGGGCAGCTAGCATGCGCGATCGTTTGAGGGAAAATGGGCATGGAGATGTAGGGAAAAGGAGTCACTCAGAGGAGTGGGCATCTGAGATTGGCATTCAAAGGAATGGCCAACCCTTCCCGCAAGAGGCACCACGAGAACAAGTAAGCTTGGAAGAATTCAAAGTGCACAAAGGTTGGGATGGCTAAGTTTGAGCTACGACTCAACGTTGACAACCATACTTGATGGTACTCAAGGCAAGCGAGACGCTTGATAAAAGATGAGACCACGCAAGGTGGAATGAGTTGCTCAGCGACCGAAAGAGTTGTGCAAATCTCACAGAGGTGAGGGGAATTGCTAACTCGAAGAATTCGGCACTCATGCAAGGGCTTGTATGCGGACGATGGAATGTTCTGGCCATCCCAAGGCGACCGAAACTCGGCGCCATGGAGCATTGAAACTTTCTCTTCGGCATGTGAAGGATACGTCCGTAGGAGGCTGAAGTGTGCAATTAGTTCAGTATGTTGCTAGGTCTTGAGTGGTGCAGCGGGTGTTGTATTGACGTGGAGTCGCAATCTAGCAAGTGCGTTTGTAGGAGGCAGAACAATGCGCAGTTTGTTCAGCAAATCAGAGTAGTCCAAGGGGATGGTGGTCTCCAAAACGAAGAGAGATGTTGCTCCAATGGGATAGATATCCAGGAGGGATAAGTCCCGACTCTCCAGAGGGAGAATCACATACAATAGACCACACATGTTGAGGAGTAATACCTCAAAAACAACAACTCCATGAAGTTTAATGGACCGAGCAAGCGGCGAGGAGTCATTGCATGATCTCACTTGAGAGAATGCATTGGTGGATGAATTACGAGATCAAGTGGGGGAGCAACCCAAAGCAATACAAATAAAGGCACACTTGGGGTCGATATAGAGATTAGACTCAAGGGAGGGCTGACCCATGGAACAGTGGGCACGAGGGCCACTATCAACTCAATACAAAATTGAGGAGTAGTGCAACTTAGGTGTAACTTGGCAAAGTACCCAAGCCGCATGAAGGGAGTCGACATAAGAAGATGGAACATGGAGCGGAGGCACAGAGCTTTCCTTGTGCAAAGGTCAAGGACATGAACTCTTGTAGAGGAAAGAGCAGGATCATGTCGTTCCATGGGTCCTTCATGCTGATGGAGCGGACTCATCTTGCATGGTGCCAAAGACGAGGGGAGCTTCTAGGCACGTGTACCTTATCTCGAAGATGCATTTGATGGAGGAACTGAGGCGACTCAACTTGCAGAGGCAAAGTTGGGTTTAGAAAGCCTTGGCACGGGGCAAGAGGATACAAAGGCAGGTACTCTTGAAGAATATGCCACAATGCTACCATTCAAGTTGTCATGGAGGGAGCAATGCATAGCGGAGATTATGCTAGTAGGGGCAGAGGCCTAGGATCCAAACAATAGTGCACCAATTTTAGCGAAGTCAGTGGACTTCGGGGGCTACTAGGTGACGGACTATCATAGAGAGGTGCTTCGTCTAGGTGTGACCCGAGAGCGGGTGGACAAAGGTCAATTGCCAAAGGAGCAAACACAATCAAAGGTAGAAGAGACCCTGCGATGTGTTGACAGAGACCACACATAGTGGGATTACAATTCGAGTTCATCCCACAAGGATCAGAATGCAATGGAGATGTCACCAGGAGGCGACATGATGCAACGGATCATGGTGGAATAGTTCATGGCAATGCGACACACACAAATAAAGTCCCGTGAGGGACTTTATCATATGGAGGTATGATCAGGAGCTACTGGAAGCTCCACTTCGGTGAACAACACGACGGCAAGAAGGGCTATGGATTCAAGGAGTGAAGGCCATGGTACCACAAAGGCGGGTCTTCCGTCCATGCATCGAATTTTGCATTGGATGAAAGCCTTAGTCATCAGCATATGGGGGTTGTGTTCCACTAAGAGAAAAGTTTGAATGCAAGTACCAGTGAGTCCCATGAGAGGGACTTGATCATGCAAAGATATGATCGAAGCAACTGGAGAGTTGGACTGCTCCAGAGCCCATATTCGCTTAAGGGAGCCCGGCAAGTCAGAGGACAAGGTCGAGTAAGTGAACGTTGCTACCAAGGAAGCTAAGGAGAACAGAATCGGTGTAAACCCTACAATGTTATGGTAGAGGCCATGCATGGGAGTTGCAATTTGTCTTTCCATCGACTAAAGGGATCTGCTTGGAGAACACAAAGGTGTTGAAGCAGGGGGCCGAAAGAGGCGAGGAAGCGATGACGAGTCTAGAGGGGCTTAGCTACCCAAAAATCAAGCATCGGTTAGAATGAAGGTGGACTCGGAGAAGTACCACAGAGACATATCTACTGATCGTGAAGAAAGGGATACAGATGTGAGGCAACGGATAGTAGAGCCATGGGCATGGCAGCGCCATGGTACCACAGAGGTGGGACTTCCATGGAGTCATTGATCCCTTACTCTCATGGAGGGAGAGCGCTTGGTCATGAATGGGACCGAGAAGGTAGAGCATGTGGAGGCAAACTCGAAGTACCAAGACAAGGCTGAAGGGCAGAGGCCAAGGAACTTCATAAGATCGGTGTCAACAAGCTTTTCATCAAGATAGCCGAAAGTGAAGGACTTCAGGTCGTGCAAAAGTGCACGACCAAGGAACGAAGCAGGCAGTATGCAGTGCTGTACCTTTACTACTCAGTGGAGTAGGCGGTAGGGTTGATGGAGAAGACGGTATAATCCCAAAGGTGACCAAACTTATTAGAGACTTACTCTAAGTTGGGGTGAAAACTTCCTACATTCTAGAAGTTCGATGACATTGAGAAGGTGAATCACAGTAGCTAACTCAATGCAAGGAGTGCAAACACTTCGAGTGCTTCAGAAGTGTGAGCAAAGAGCAGGCGAAGACCAGTAACCAGCTCGATGCATGAGTACAACCCTTGAGGAGGCGGGCGAAGTCAAGTAACCATTGCCTTCTCAACTCTTAAGAGAATGGGCGAAATCGAGTACCCCAATTCTCTTATCTATCCAGTAGAGGAGCTCTGCATAGGTTCAAAGACCTTTCGAAGATATTAGAAGGCAATACTTGTCAAATCATCACAAATGGTGATCAGTGCTACTGAGAGTAGATTATCTACTTCATTTTCACAACAGAATGTAAATCGAAAGCAAAAGTGATGCGAATCTACTTGGAAGTAACAACTAAGTGAAAGAAGAGTCCATGAGCAAATTTTTTTGAGGAAGGACCTAAAACTTCAGAAGTTTGCGAGGCGATGTTTGTTAAAGCTCCAACAACCATCCACCCAGTTCAAGCAACATGAGGCATTTAAGAGACTGGCACATACTAAGGATGGTCTTTTCCTTCATCTGGAGGATCCACAGGAACCAACAGGGATCAATACAACTCAGCCAACCCTACACTATAGTCAGAGTCATTGGCGAGTTGAAGTAATATGGCAGATTAAAGGTTCGACTACTCAAAAACAGCAGTGGAGAGCAATTGGGAGCCAAGACGCGCATTGCAGCTGGAGCAGAAGATTGAAGACTCAGCAAAGGCGAGGAGTTGCAGTGTCGGCAAAGGCTTCGACGACGACATCGAAGGAATAAGTAGGGGAGAATGTCACAGACAAACTTCTAAACAGGATGTTTGATGTAATGCTTATGTATGTCCGTGTATTTCGGTATGTTCATGCTTTGCACAGCATGTAGAGGGACGACCAAAGGCTTAATAGTCTCATTTTAGTTACGTTTGTTGGCCGATTTAGGCTTAGAAATAAAGGTTGTGTCATGTGGACACTTGTGAGAGATTTTCGATCTGTAGTGGACTATTTTGCTCCTTTATTGTGCAACTGTTCAGAACTTGTAAAGTCTACTTGTAATTTGCATTGTTTATGAAGTGTTTACGGAGATGATTGCTTGTGGATCTCGAGTGAGGCATTTTCTCTAACACGTTTTCTCTTTTGTAGGTCCTAAGGGACTATGGGAGGTTTCAGAGAGGCTGACCTTTGCGGACGGACATGCAAGGGTGCCGCACGACTTAGGCAAAACCAGCTAAGTCTGTGACAGGACGTACTAGGCCACTACGCCATAGTCCCCAAACGATATAGAGGAATTCAATCCTTTGGACATATCTATCCTTAGTTACAGTATACATATAGTCTCTTATCCATCTAATATCCCAAAGAATGTATACCGGACATGGTACTATCAGGCCCATACGGTTTCTCATCGAGTCTCACGCTAATCAGATTCTTCCAGAGAACTCTTTCTCTCTCAATCCTAATGACCTTGGCTAAGGATTTGTCTAAGCAAGAATACATGGTATATTCCTCTCATGATACCGAGAGTGGACGATTCTCTATCGACAATCAATAGCCCTCATAAGATTGGCTACCACTCTCGATAACCAGTTATTCTAGATTTAGAGCTTTCAAACATATAAGTATAGTATCAAAGAGTGGAGTACTCAAACAGGACATCCTTGGTGTCTCAAGTTTAAGGATTAAGTACACCACTAGGATGACGGAATTATTGTCTGACAATAAGGTATTATCAACCATCCAACAATCCATGAGCGGATCAATCAGTAAACTTATTCTCCAATGAGCACGTGCATTGTAGCCATAGTGTCCCCACATGACCAGCTATGACATCAACCGCCCTCATCATATAGATGGGTATACAACATCGGTCTCTTCAGTTATCCTGATATCCTTCTAAAGTAACCTATGACTAGCATCGTCGCCTTATCTGCTATGCGGATCACCACTAGAGAGGAGGACAACTGATCTCATTCATCCTCTCCTATGAATCTAAAACTT
>CM017197.1:14584689-14624689 GCA_004837865.1 Musa balbisiana
AGTTGTGGACGTAGTAGCGGCAACGGAGGAAGTTGTGGATAGCAATGTTGTGGGCGAAGGAAGCTTCAGAGATATCCATCGGTGGCAGAGGAAGTTGTGGTAGTCTCCCTCGATGGTGGAAGGAGTGGCACATGGGACCAGAGATGGCGGAAGTAACTGCGCACGAAGGCTAGGTCGTCAAACCCTTCTGTTGGTGACAAAGGATGCCTTGGTCCTGTGTCGGTGACGAAGGTAGTAGTAGAGGAAGCGTCGATGGTGGAGGTAGAAGCTGTACTAGGGTTTATGGCTCGGGGTCGCACAAGAGTGCAGTGGTGATGAAGGAAGTTTCAGACGATGACGGTGATGGAGGAAGTTTCAGACGATAGCGGCAGTGGCGGAGGAAACTTCGAATGATAGCAACGGTGGCGGAGGAAGTTGTGGACGTAGTAGCAGCAACAGAGGAAGTTGTGGATAGCAATGTTGTGGGCGAAGGAAGCTTCAGAGATATCCATCGGTGGCAGAGGAAGTTGTGGTAGTCTCCCTCGATGGTGGAAGGAGTGGCACATGGGACCAGAGATGGCGGAAGTAACTGCGCACGAAGGCTAGGTCGTCAAACCCTTCTGTTGGTGACAAAGGATGCCTTGGTCCTGTGTCGGTGTCGAAGGTAGTAGTAGAGGAAGCGTCGATGGTGGAGGCAGAAGCTGCACTAGGGTTTATGGCTCGGGGTCGCACAAGAGTGCAGGGGATGGGTTTTGAGGGTACAGTAATAGAAAGTAGTTAGTCGGTTCAATCAAACTAACTAATTATTGTTCAATTGAACCAGACTTAAATGTCTAGTTCGGTTGCTTTGTTTAAAATGGGCCTCACTCGAGGTGTCCGACACTTGGGTTCAGACGAGCGCCCAGGCAGCGCTTCATTGAAGCGCATTGCCTAGTTGAAACTTGAGTCACTCGAGCCTCACCTGAGCACCTATTTAAACCACTGTTCTTCCCGATGATTGGGTCAAGACCTTTCTGATTTTTATCCTAAAATCTAAAAACTCCCATAAAATTAAGGATTTTAGGTCAATTTCTCTTTTTAATGTTAACTATCGGATTCTCGCCAAAGTGTTGACCAATATAGGATTAAACCACATCTTGATTCCCTTATTTTTTTGGGAGCAATTTGCATTTAAGTTGGTTGATATATTGATGATAATATTCTAGTGCCCAGGAGGTGGCACATTCACTTTATAATTCAAAGGGTCATAATCCATATATGAAGATTAAAATTGTTTTAGAGAAGGCTTACCATGAAGCTTGCCAAGTATCCTGACAAGTTTATTTCTTGGATCAAAACATGTAAATCTACCTTGTTCTTTGCTTGCTTGTTGAATGGGCACCCCTCTCAATTATTTATGGGTAATTGAGGCATTCGGTAGGGAGACCCTATTTCTTTGCATTTTTGTATTTTTATTTCGTTGATCTTATCCTTTCTTCTTAATGATAAATGTTTTAGGGGTGATATCTCACCTTTTTGCTTTAAAAGATCCTATAAAGGTATTTGGGCACTCTGATTTCTCCTAGGCGTATTGTTAAATATGAGCTTAAATTGTTGGTTCAATTTGTTATGGATCACTTAGGACATTGGCATGGATCCTTATTGTCATCGGTAGGTCACATCATATTGATTAACTCTGTTCTTGTTAGGTCACATTGTCCAACGTGGAAGCCGATTCGAATCTAACCTAGTCTCTTTCTTGAGCTAGTCCTAAGTAGTTCTTTATCGGTCGTCCAAATCCTACAAAACTATATCGGGGCTCGCACGACAATGCTCCTCTGATGCTTAAGTTAGTGAATAAGTCGAACAAGTCAAATAAATTATTTGTTACCATGTCGTGACATATCTGTGGAGCCCTCTTTATAGTGGTTGCTCTAAATCGTTACTCTTGGATGTTACACTATTCATGTAGACATGTGGCGTCGATCTCGGGTGTAATGCCGCTGACCCACACCAAGTCTAGGATTGGGTAGCTTCCGAACACGTGTAGATTGGATGGTGGGGGCAACTAGTTGTCCAGGAAATGTGGAATTGCGGGGTGTCAACACGCTCGCCATGTGGAGGTCATTCATTGCCAACATGTTGGCTCTCGTGAGGCCCAAGATCTAGCCACGTGGCATTGAGGTCGCATTGGGGGGTCGGCCATGTGGCTCCATCGT
This sequence comes from Musa balbisiana, assembly GCA_004837865.1. NCBI lineage: Eukaryota > Viridiplantae > Streptophyta > Magnoliopsida > Zingiberales > Musaceae > Musa > Musa balbisiana. The sequence goes on from CM017197.1 coordinate 14,586,867, forward strand.
GTCGACCATGTGGAACTAAGGTGTTGGCCATGAGGAATCGGTGTGTCGGCCATGTGGCTTCATCGAATCAGCCATGTGGCTCCATCGTGTCAGCAACATCATTTTGCCCATAGGAGTCAACTCTATCCTGCTTCATTCTTGAAGTGTTACGTGGATGCCTAGTGCGGTTTTGAATTGGGTCACTCAAACTGTGAGGAATTTTCTATGGTCTAACTCTTCTAGGTCTGAGGGTTTTCATATGATTGCTTGGGACAAGGTGATTCTTCCTAAGCAAGATGGGGGTTTAGGAATTAAGGACTTGTCTTTGATGAATTTGAACTCGTAGGGTAAGTGTATTTTCCTATACTTGAATGATTGTGACAGCCTTTAAGTTTATGGTGGTTAGGGCTAAATATGGTTTGGTGGACCTGTGGAACATTAACTCCCATGCTAATACTAATTGGTGTTGGAAATTATTTTTAAATGCACATGAGTATCTTCGTGGTGTCTTTATGAAATTTGTTGGTAATTGTTCTTCTATTCGTCTTATGGATGATCCTTGGATTTCACGTGCCCGGTTAAAATGTTTGCCTATTTGGTTAATATTTCTGTATTTAATTCTTCTCTTGTGATTACAAATTTTATTTGGGATGGAACTTTGGATGTTGATAAGCTAGGTTGGTTTTTGGGGAGGATTTAGTATCGAGAATTTGCTAAGTAGATCTTTTTCCTACGTCATGCGATGATTTTCGGTCTTGGAGACCTGATTTAAATGGGATTGTATCCCTGAAATCTTCCTATGCTTTTCTCCTCTTTAACCTGAGCGGCTTTGTTGGCCAGGGGGAATGATGGCGTCGTTTATGGAAGCTACCCTTAGTCTCTTGAGCATTGTTCTTTCTTTTGCCAATTCTTTTATCTCCTAATGGTAGCTGTTGGATCGAAAACTGTACCTTGATCTTTCTGCTCCTATATGGTGTACGGGTGAATGGATTGTTGAGAGATTACAAATGGGGGGTGAGCTGGGCTTACGGGTGGTTGTCGTTATTGCTCCTGGGTTATGATGGATCTGAAGGGCGCATAATTAGGTACTGTATAATAACTCTAAGCTGTCTATTTCAAACAATTTTCACATTATTGTGGGATAAGTCTTGGCTTATGTCAGGGTTAAATTATCTGATAGCAATATGTAGAAGAATTGATGGTCCCATCCTCTTTAGGAGTTCAATCAAATCGTGATAGTTCAGTGGAGGAGACCATAGTGGGGGTGGGGTGCTGGTTTTATTTTACGAAATGAGGATGGTTAATCCAATTTTTATTGAATACAGATTTTTGGAGAAGGGGAGGTGCTGTACTGTGAAGCCATGACAGTTTTGGTGGGATTAGAAGCTGTTCTCTCGGAGGGATTCCAACAAGTACATATGGAATCAGATTCACAAATACTCATCAATGTCTTGTTGCACAACTATTCTGTCTCGTGTCCATTAGAAATGTTGTTCTTCAGATTCACAAGTACATATAGAACTGTTTTGACGTATATAATCAATCTATTGAGGTCCATTAGAAATGTCTTGTTGAACTGTTGAAGAAAATGATATTGTCAATTGATTGATCAGGTATGTTAGAGAGTCTGTCATTATTTTTTTGAAGAAGGGATTGACTCTCTGGACTGCACTTTTTGATACATTCCAATGCTAGGAGTGTTAGTTAATATTCTGATATAGTTAATTAAATTCAGCTCCTTCAAAAAAAAAAAAAGTTATGAAAATGTCGGTTCCCAACATTGTTTTGAAGTATCCTGTGATGGAAGCGAAGTGTTCGGCCTAAGGGTAATCTACAAACGATCATTGGCTCAGTTAGAAATGAAACCCAGAGGAAAAAGATTATGAATTCGAAATTCTTCCAATGCTTTATCTGTTCTTGATGTGAAAATATTAATTAGTGACAAGATGGTTTTCCTAGAAGAGTGATGTGTGTTTATTCTAACAGGCATAGCAAGGATGGGAGTATTTATAATGATAGCTTGGAGACTCACAGACAAGTTGGCTTGTCGAGTACACCTCGATCGCTGCAAGACAACACACACCTATTCCTGGGATTGATGATGAACATCGTCCGTATTATAATTTCATAAGTAGAACATAGGTCTTTTCTTAATGTGAATATAATATAAAATTATCATGTCCCTAAAAGAAAAAGCCCAATATCAATCGGTCACGCGCACCCACTAACTTCTCCACAAAGTAACATTATTAAATAAATGCATGTATTTTAGTATGGCCATCCTCTATACTATCATTCCACAAGTAGGACTTAAGGTCTTTTTTTAATACGAATAAAATGTTAACATACTTGTCCCTAAATAGAAAGACTGATTCGCATACCTACAAACAAGTCTCCACAAAATAACATTCCTAAATATATGTATTAATTTTAATTAATACAAGAAACAATATGGGCATCCTCCATACTATCATTACACAAGTAAGACTTAAGGTCTTTTTTACTCTGAATAAAATATCGATAAAAATGTCCCTAAAATAAAATTTTTGGTTCGTGTACCCACTCACAAGTCTTCACAAACTAGCATTCTTAAATATATGTATGCATTTTAATTAATTTAAGGAAATGTATGATCATCCTCCATACTTTCATTCCACAAGTAGGACCGAAGGTCTTTTTTTAAAAGTATTAAAATATTAATTATTATTTCCTTAAAAAAAGACATTGATTCGTGTATCCACTTACAAGTCTCCACGTAATAGCATTCTTGAATATACGTATGAATTTTAATTAATGCAAGAAAACGTATGGCCACCCTTCATACTATCATTCCACAAGTGGGACTTAACGTTTTTTTGATCTGAACAAAATGGCAATTAACATGTCCCAAAATGGATGATTTTAGTCCAAACATATCATAGTGAGCGCTACAACGCACACGAGGCCAGATCGGCTCATGGAGCGCTACAACAACGCGCAAGGTTGGATCAGCTCAAAGAGAGCCACAACAACGTGCTTTGCCCAATTGGCCAAAAAGGTGCGGATTCACTTGGTGTCCCTAAAGTTTGACTTGGTATTGACTTTAAAAAGGGAGCTCGGTTGATTCCAAATCAGCTCCCAATTTGGACAACCAAGATCTTACTTAACGGTTTATATACAATTTGAGTACATAGTTTTATATGTTCCTTCTAGTTACCTGCACGTTCTTTCTTCTTTTTATTGCTCTTTCTTGTTCCCATTTCACTTGATGAATCAGATAGCAATACACTTGATGATTTTAGTCCAAACATATCATAGTGGACCCACAAGTGGTTTATAATTTATTTAAGAATACTTTGAGGACAAGAACATCGACGACGATAATGACGACAGCAACAACAATAAGGATGAACGATGGGGACAACAACAATAAGGATAACGATGATGACGACAACTGCTGCTCCTTATTTTGTAACGCATATGTGTAGTAGCAGCAGCCCTTTACGGACTAGTGCATCCATATCTAGGAATCAGCCAAGGAGCAGTACACTGCAATGGCTCCCACGGCGACAGTCGGTTGACCAACAAGTCCACAGAAGCCCACAATGTGACCTCCCTCCTCTAAAGCAAGGGAGAAAGGATTGCCCGTCTCATTGCCAGCACTTACGTTTCTGTTTTCATCGGTGGTAAGAGTAAGTTGTGTTATGAAAATGTCGTTTCCCAACATTGGTTTGAAGTATCCCGAGATGGAAGTGAAGTGTTCGTCCTGATCGAGGGTAATCTACAAGCGATCATTGGCTCAGTTAGAAATGAAACCCAGAGGAAAAAGAATAAGAATTTGGAACTCTTCTGATGCTTTATCTGTTCTTGATCAGAAAATAGCAATTAGATATAAGATGGTTTTCCTAGAAGAGTGATGTATTTTATTCTAACATGCATAGAAACACAAGAAAATTTGTACATGTAGATGCGAGTTCATAGATGTTAATAAAATATGTATACCTCTTGGGATGCGCGCTTTTTGCTTCCAATAAGCATGGGGGGTTGGGTTTTGCCATCCACGACGAAGGTTATTTCCAACCCGTATATTACATCTCCATGGTAAATCTTGACCTTTGTAAAGCGGTCAACACGACCTGTATCGAACGCATTCCCTGCGTTCGCACCCCACGGCCCCTCCTTGACAACTTTACCCTGCTTGCGTGCATGAATGCGTCAACACCACCAAATATAATTGACATTATCGTATGATATATGCAGTCCAAAGAACTCAAGCATGAAGGCGAATTGAGCTTCTCACCATTTGCAGACACCGATATGGAAGCAATCCTTTCCAAGAAGATAAGTTACGATTGCACGCCCTCCTCGGTGGAAAGCGATGGGAGTATTTATAATGATAGCTGCAGTACAACACCACACCTATAACTGAGATTACTCCGTATTATAATTTCTTGACTTCGGGTCTTTTTTTAATCTGAATGAAAGAGCAATTAGCATGTCCCTAAAATAAAGATGTCCATTAATCCTTGGGTCACGCGAGCACCCACTAAGTCTCCACAATGTAGAATTCTTCAATATACGTATGTATTTTAATTAAGGCAAAAAAATGTAATACTATCATTCACAAGTACGAGTTAAGACTTCAGATCTTTTTTAATTTACATGTCCCTAAAAAAAGACTTGATTGGTCACCCACACACAAGTCTCCACAAAATTACATTTTAAATATATGTACTTGTGTTAATTAATGCAGAAAACTTATGTCATCCTCCATATTATCATTATAACATGTAGGACTTACCGGTCTTCTTTTAATCTGAATAAAAATATCAATTAACATGTCCTTAAAAAAATTAAGATCTTACTTAACGGTTTATATACAATTTGAGTACATAGTTTTATATGTTCCTTCTAGTTACCTGCACGTTCTTTCTTCTTTTTATTGCTCTTTCTTGTTCCCATTTCACTTGATGAATCAGATAGCAATACACTTGATGATTTTAGTCCAAACATATCATAGTGGACCCACAAGTGGTTTATAATTTATTTAAGAATACTTTGAGGACAAGAACATCGACGACGATAATGACGACAGCAACAACAATAAGGATGAACGATGGGGACAACAACAATAAGGATAACGATGATGACGACAACTGCTGCTCCTTATTTTGTAACGCATATGTGTAGTAGCAGCAGCCCTTTACGGACTAGTGCATCCATATCTAGGAATCAGCCAAGGAGCAGTACACTGCAATGGCTCCCACGGCGACAGTCGGTTGACCAACAAGTCCACAGAAGCCCACAATGTGACCTCCCTCCTCTAAAGCAAGGGAGAAAGGATTGCCCGTCTCATTGCCAGCACTTACGTTTCTGTTTTCATCGGTGGTAAGAGTAAGTTGTGTTATGAAAATGTCGTTTCCCAACATTGGTTTGAAGTATCCCGAGATGGAAGTGAAGTGTTCGTCCTGATCGAGGGTAATCTACAAGCGATCATTGGCTCAGTTAGAAATGAAACCCAGAGGAAAAAGAATAAGAATTTGGAACTCTTCTGATGCTTTATCTGTTCTTGATCAGAAAATAGCAATTAGATATAAGATGGTTTTCCTAGAAGAGTGATGTATTTTATTCTAACATGCATAGAAACACAAGAAAATTTGTACATGTAGATGCGAGTTCATAGATGTTAATAAAATATGTATACCTCTTGGGATGCGCGCTTTTTGCTTCCAATAAGCATGGGGGGTTGGGTTTTGCCATCCACGACGAAGGTTATTTCCAACCCGTATATTACATCTCCATGGTAAATCTTGACCTTTGTAAAGCGGTCAACACGACCTGTATCGAACGCATTCCCTGCGTTCGCACCCCACGGCCCCTCCTTGACAACTTTACCCTGCTTGCGTGCATGAATGCGTCAACACCACCAAATATAATTGACATTATCGTATGATATATGCAGTCCAAAGAACTCAAGCATGAAGGCGAATTGAGCTTCTCACCATTTGCAGACACCGATATGGAAGCAATCCTTTCCAAGAAGATAAGTTACGATTGCACGCCCTCCTCGGTGGAAAGCGATGGGAGTATTTATAATGATAGCTGCAGTACAACACCACACCTATAACTGAGATTACTCCGTATTATAATTTCTTGACTTCGGGTCTTTTTTTAATCTGAATGAAAGAGCAATTAGCATGTCCCTAAAATAAAGATGTCCATTAATCCTTGGGTCACGCGAGCACCCACTAAGTCTCCACAATGTAGAATTCTTCAATATACGTATGTATTTTAATTAAGGCAAAAAAATGTAATACTATCATTCCACAAGTACGAGTTAAGGACTTCAGATCTTTTTTTAATTTACATGTCCCTAAAAAAAGACTTTGATTGGGTCACCCACACACAAGTCTCCACAAAATTACATTTTTAAATATATGTACTTGTGTTAATTAATGCAAGAAAACTTATGGTCATCCTCCATATTATCATTATACATGTAGGACTTACGGTCTTCTTTTAATCTGAATAAAAATATCAATTAACATGTCCTTAAAAAAATCATTTGAATGGATGTAAGAAAATATATTGTCCTCCGCCATTCTATCATTCCACAATTACTGGGACTTGAGGTCTTTCTCTAATCAGAATAAAATGTTAATTATCATGTCCCTAAAAAAAGATCCACTCACAACTCTGCACCAAATAGCATTCTTAAATATATGTATGTATGTATTTTAATTGATGCAAGAAAATGTATGGCCATCCTCCATACTATCATTCCACAAGTAGGATTTAAGGTTTATTTTGTAATCCGAATAAAATGCCAATTAACATGTCTAAAAAAAAAAATTGATGATTTGCATGTCACCTCATAAGTCTCCACTAAATAACATTCCCTTCCGTGGAGATGGCGGTGGTAATTGAGGGTGCTAGGATGACATGGGGTGTTGAGGGGCTTGTCGATCCCTCCGACGGAAATTGTGATCGTGTCTGCATTTGCACTTGTTATTATTCTTGTTGTTGCTATTGCGAGCATCATTTTTCATACTAACTCCCCCCAGGGTAGGAAGAGTTAATCATTCACAAGGACTCCCTCCTTGCTGAGAGGTGAGGAGACCCATCCACTTCTGCTAGCAATAACTCATCTCCTTACTGGCGTTGGCTAGTAGGAGGCACGGTGCTTTTATCCAACCTTAGGGTCGGATGAGGTTTAGGACTGCAAGATGGGGTGGCAATGCTCCCACCCAACTTCAGCTTCCCGACACTCATCGGAACATGGGAGTCACACCACTAGTTAGTTTGGTTCATGCTTTATATAACATATAGAGAGTTTACAATAGCATAGTTTAGTTAGCTTTTATGATTATTTTGAGCTTATAAACATAGGTTGTGTGCAATCATTATGAAGAGATAAAACTGTTCCATAGTAGTGTCATGTGGGCACTTGCAGGGATATTTGGTCACGATGAATTATCTTTGACCCTTTGTCGTGCGACCATGTAGAGCTTTTGAAGTATATATTCATAATTCACATTGCTTATCATGTGTTTGCTGAAATGGGCATCATAGTTGGACCAATGTAATTAGCATATTCTATGGGAGAGAGGTTTTGTGAGGGAGTTTGCTAGTTGGTTAGAAGTGTGGACACGACAAACACGTAGTTAGTATCACTAATATTTGAAGTCGATCATAATGTGTTTTATATATGAGTAAAACATTGAATTAGCACATAAGTAGGTGGCACTAATATTTGTTGGGAAATCTTGGGGGCGACATCACATGCGCAGCGGAAGAACAAGAAAACAAAATCCCCTATTCCCAAAGAGATGTTCATCGTCATGCGAAGATTGGTGCGCAAAATCCATGAAACAAACTGTGTATAGAATAGATTGTATTACCTAGGGAGATCGTATATCTTTGTTTCCTTGCAGATCTCTAGGAGAGGGTGAAGGAGGTCAAGCGTCCTCCTCCCTAACGGTGATCCACACAGCAGGGCTACGACGACGCTCCTCAAAACTCTAGGCCTACTCTGAGGTAGAGAGGGGGAGGAGAATAGGAGAGGCAAACAAAGACTCTAGCCTATGAACCACTGAATCCCTCCCATTTATAGAGGTCCCTTGTCAAACCCTAATGGATCCTCCCCTAGTGGGTATTGGATCTGCATCCAATTACCCAAGTCTTTTAGATTAGTGGATCTCTATCCAATAATCTCTCATGGGCTCTTATTGGATCTCGTCCATGGGATCCAATAATTCAGGGGCTTATTGGATATCCAATAAGATAGGGGCTCCGGCGGATATCTCATATCTGAATCTCTACTCATCGCAATGCCTACCATATATGTGTGACCCTCTAGGCCCAATATCGAGCTGGCCATGAGTCATACCTCTTAGAACCCTTTCTAACTTAGTTAATTATTATCTCTGTAATAATTCACTCGACTCATCGACTACGGACGTACTAGGCCACTACGTCATAGTCCCCAGACGATACAGGGGAATCCAATCCATTGGACTTGTCAGTCCTCGATTACCGTGTACTTATAGTCTCTCATCCATCTAATATCCCAGAGACCGTATATCGGGCATGGTGCTGTCAGACCCATACGGTTTCTACTCGAGTCTCGCTCTAATCGGATTCTCCTAGAGAACTCTCTCTCTCAATCCGAGTGACCCTAGCTAGGGATTTGTCTGAGCAAGAACACATGGGATATTCCTCTCATGACGCCGAGAGTGGATGATCCTCTATCGACACTCAATAGTCTTCGTAAGGTCGACTGCCACTCCCAATGACTAAACTGTACTAGATCTGGGACATCCAAACCTATAAATATGGTATCAAAGAGTGGAGCACTCATACAGGACATCCTTGGTGTCTCAAGTCTAAGGACCAGATACACCACTAGGACTACGGAATCGCTGTCTGACAATAAGGTATCATCAACCATCCAGTATTCCGTAAGCGGATCAATCAGTGAACTCATTTTCCAATGAGCACCTGTACTGTATCCCTAGTGTCCCTACACGAGCCACTATGAGACCAGCTGTATCCATCATATGGACGGGTATACAGCACACCAGTATATCCGGTTATCACGATGTCCCTCTCGAGTAACCTATGATCGTGATTATTTAGGATATGTGTTTAAAGGTGAATTGGTCTCATTATCATAATCTCATCATGATCCGATTCCCATTGCACAGATCCAAGGACATCACAATATATACATGCATATATGTAATAGACAATATAAAGTGATAAATGCCAAAATATAATAAGCAAAAAGATTTTGTGTCAAGTCACACGTGTCATCACTCACTTGATTGGCTTGCAGAGCACCTATGACTAACAATATTATCATAGTATATTGTATGAGAGGATTAGGAGATAATGCTAAGTTTATGTAGCAGATTGGTAACCCAATTGAGTTTTGTTTCAAGGAAAGCCGACATAGATATACTATAATTAGTGTTGCTTACCAAATCAACATTAGCAAAGGCATGGAGATGAAGTGATGAATGATTACGAATAAGAAGTTTATAATTGAGAGTCCATATAAGATATCGTAGAATACATTTTAGTTCAAACCAATGCGCAATGGAGGGCCGATGTATGAATTGTGATAATTTATTGACTACAAATAAAATGTCTGGATATGTTTGAGTTAAATACTACATGGAACCAAGTACTTATTAGTATTGTATTGGATCCATAGAAGAGCCACCATCATATAATTTGGGTGACTCAATTATGGAGAGTGGAGTTGGTGACTTATTTGACATTCTACGTGTTTATCTTTAATAATATATGTCGAATATACTTCTTTTGAGATAGAAAAAATTCAAAAAATTATGAACGTTGCTTCCACTCTTAGAAAGTATTTTAAGGTTTCTAAGTCTTTGATGGACAATTAATCTATCAATTACTTAAAGAATTGCTCGATCTCCATAGATTTTTTGTTTGTGATAATAATGTCATTCAAATAAACTAGTAGATATATAATACATCTCTTTTGTTGTCATAGGAATAACAAGGTGTCAGACTTAGAGCTGACGAAGCCAGTAGACATTAAAATTAAGCCATTTTCAATATACTAGGCTCTTGGAGCTTAATGAAGTCTATAAATAGCTTTCCATAGTTTACAAACATGATCTAGATACTAAGGATGGATGAAGCCAAGGAGTTGATATATAAAGACATCTTCAATTAAGGTCCAATGTAAAAAAGTATTGTTAATATCTAGTTATTGTATATGCCAGCCTTGAGTAATAGACAAGCTCAGGATGAGTCGAATTATCATTGATTTAATAATTTGATTGAATGTCTCTATGAAATCAACACATGGTCATCGGTGAAACCCTTTGGCCACTAAACGTGCTTTGTATCTAGCAATAAATTTATTTGGGTTTCGCTTAATTTGAAAATCCACTTACACTTAATGATATTTTGTGTGACGTGAGATTGTACAAGGTTCTATGTGGTATTATGGAGTAGTAGAGCATCGTATTCCTCACACATGACATTTTGACAATGTAGAGATGTTTGAGCTTAGGTGTTGATTGTGGATTCAGTAGGCTCAGGTGAAGAGCTTGTGGTAGCATGAAAATCATGAATTTGATATGGTTTGAATATTTCTTTTTTAGAGCATGTTGTCATGTGATGTCTAAGCTAGATGGTATTATTAGGTTGTGTTGAAGGTATATGAATTGGTGAAGAGTTAATGACACATACCTGATCATGCTGATGTACTTCAGTGTCATTTAGTCGAGAAGAAGAAGAAGCTATGTTTAAAGGTGAATTGGTCTCATTATTATAATATCATCATAATCCAATTCCCATTGCACAGATCTAAGGACATCACAATATATTCATCATATAATATAAAGTGAGAAAATATCATTATTAATATTATTCAAAAGAGATTGTGCAACGGATTACACATGTCATCACTCATGTAATTGACTTGCATGGCACCTGTAACTAGTAGGTTGTTGAAGTGGCTCGCATTGCTAAAGGGGCAAGATTTTGGGAGACAAAGATAAACTTAACAAATATAATATGATGTGATACAAGGATCTTTTGAGTTTGAGGATCATAATGTAAAAAATATATTATATTCAATAGTGTACTCAATGAAGATGCAAGGCTTTGATTTTTGGTGTTAACATATGTGAAGAATAGGAGCGTAGCTAGGGATAACATAAATAACCAAATATTTTATTTTTACAAAAGTTTAGAGTTTTGTAAAATAGTTTTTCAAATTATTACTGGTATTGTAGGATTGGGATAAGTATATAGTTAATGAAGTGGTTTGTAGTTTGAATGGTTGATGACCAAATGGTTAGGGGCATAGAGGCTTAGTTGAAGAGGGTAAGACCAGTCTTAACTATATGTTGGTGCTTTCATTCGACAGAGTCAACTAGTTGAGATGTGTTTGGTGGTGACATGAGATATTATATACCACATGATAACAGATAAGTTGTTAGAGCTTGGTGTTCACCTTCTCCTTAAGAGCGAATTGTTTTAATGGTAGACTCGAAGAATTCTCGACCAGCTTTCTAAAATAAATAAAGACCATAGTGACTTCATATTTATGTTTAAGAGGATATAACTATATATATTTAGTGAATTAATATACTAAAATGACATAAAATCTGAAATTATCAAAGGAAGTTGTTGGGGTGGGGACCCAAACATCAGTAAAAAAAAGAACTCAATAGATATGTTATTTTATTTATAGAATTGAAAGATAGAAATAAGGTTTCTTTTGATATGAAATGTACATAAAATATTATTGAATGTAAAAGTGTTTGTGTCTAAACTAAGTGTTGTCGAACTAGGGTGAGTGATAGGGATTCTATTACTGTCATCAATGATGTCTTTGTTGCCTCTATAGTCAATGTGAATAGATAAATTTTGTAAATTAGAAGCGATATGATAAGAAGTACCGAAGTCAATAATCCAATTGCTTGGATAAGTAATCGGAGTGGTCATGATGTTTGCTTGAGGTCAATGGGTATAGTAATAGACTTGGGTCGAGATCAATATACTTTTGTTTTATATCCAATTTTATCACGGAGCTAGCAGATGATATTTTGCTGATTATTATTGTTCGGATGCAAGAACTACTGGTAGTTGTAGTTAAATTTATTTCTTTAGTTGTTTGAGTTGAAGTTGCTACCATAGTTGGAGAGTTGATAGTGTAACGAAGGATAATGACTCTATGTATTATCAATGTGTCTAAGAGACATCTTGTTCAGTCTTTTATTGAAGTTTTTATTACTTTAATTATTTTTTCCTTTGGATTTTTAACCAAATTGAGCTGTGATGGTTATTCTCATCTTTCTCCTCATTTTAGATATGTTTCATAATCAATCAGCTTATCATATAATTTTTCAAATTACATTGGTGAGTCTCGTGCTCAAATTACTACTGCTAATTTCTTATATTTATCTACTAGGCCATTAAGAATAATAGGTCATCACTAAGGGGATGACCTATTAAGGCCAAATTATCCATAATAACTTTTAGATTTTGTATATAATTAACAATAATACTTTCCTCTTATGTTGTTTTTCTCAGAGTAGATAAAGGACTTAGCATGCAAGTGCGAGAGTGATTGGCGAGGGTGGTATAAACATTGGATCATGCTTTCTATTGTAGTACTGTACGAAGAGATTAGTGGTGTTATGGAGCTAGTGACTAAGACTTGAATATCTTATAAATAGAAATGATCTTATCATAGCTATAAATTATGATTAAGATTTGTCATTGGGATAGGTTCTCCTGATATTTAGATTTTTTCTAGTTGACAACTAAGAGAGTCATCGATGTAGCTTAATAGATTATATCCAAAAAAGAGATTGGTGAATTATGCTTGCCAAAATGTATAATTACCACCTTTAGAGAGCTTGAAGGGGATTAGTTGCTGCATTCATAGATAGAAGTTCTATAGGTTGAGATGAACTATTGTTTATAGAGGAAATAATAATTGGAGTTTCAGATGTAAAAGAGAAAGACATGCTGAGAAGTTATTTTGATCCAATAAGAAAAATCAAGAATTAATTTACGGTCTAGTTTGAATGCACATATGGTGGAGATATGATCTGTTGGAGGAGATCAAATATGAGAAGTGCATAAAGGGAGGATCCGATCTGAGATGTGCCGAAGAGAGTGATCTCTTCTATTATCTCCTGAGTCCCTCTCTTGATCGCGAGTGCTGATAACACAATCAAATTTGTTGAAGCATTACTTGAAGCAAGAAGACTTTGATACAATGAAGAATTTATTATTAAAGAGATTATTTCATTCATTGAGGTAATGTGTATTTATATAAACAGTGAGGAGAGATTTCCCTCAATCATGTGCTCAAAATATATATTCAATTTATACACTTAAATTTGTGATTGATTGAGGATTAGAACAGGTAAAGAATGCATAGTTGTCATTTTATATTTGCCTAAATCATGATCTTCTATATCATTCTATATTTGTCAATCCATATTTTCTTATATCATAATCTTCTATCGGAACCTAAGGTCATTTTCTAATTAAAAGAATATTAATTATCATATCCCTAAAAAAGATCCAATCATAAGTCTACACAAAATAGCATTCTGAAATATATGTATGTATTTTAATTAATGAAAGAAAATGTATGGCCATCCTCCATACTATCATTCCGCAAGTAGGATTTAAGGTTTTTTTAATTTGAATAAAATGCAACTAACATGTCTTGAAGAAAGATTGATTGATTCGCATACCAACTCACAAGTCTCCATAAACACATTCCCTTTGGTGGGGATGGTGGTTGTGACTGAGGGTGGTGGGGCAACATAGGGTGTCGAGGGACCTGCCCATCCCTTCGACAGGAATTGCGATCATGATTGTTGTTCCTCTTGTTATTGTTGATGTTTTTGTCATTGCAAGTAGTGTTCTTCATATTGACTCACCCTAGGGTGGGAAGAGTTGGTTCTACATGGGGACTCCCTTCTTACCGAGACAAGAGGAACCCCATCCGCTACTACTGGCAGCACCTCATCTCCTTACTGACGTTAACTCGGAGGGTGCAGGGTGCATTTGTCCGATCCAAGGGCCAAGAGGTTCAGGCCTCCAAATTAGAGTGATAGTGCTCCCACCTGATTTTGGCTTCCCGACACTCGAGGGAAGATGGGTGTGACACCACCGATTTGGTTTTCATGCCACGTCTAGCAATTGCTTGAAGGATATTGTCTTGGAGATCCACATTTGCAATAGAAAAGGAAGGTTAGCCTCGACTACTACATCGATTGTTTTGGAGATCCTACCTGATTTCTTGAAACAACTGATGTCGCACGTACATCGACAATGTTGGCATGATACTTCATACGTGCATCTGCACATAAAAACTCTTGGCAACTATGCGAGGCCAAATTGGCCCTTCAACCCATGCGAGGCCGAACCAGACCATGGAGCGCTACAACAATGCACAAGACTGAATAGGCCCAAAAGAGCGTTACAACAAGTTGCTAGGTCGAATCGACGCTGTGAGCGCTACAACGCACACGAGGCCAGATCGGCTCATGGAGCGCTACAACAATGCATAAGACTGGATCGGCTCACAGAGAGCCACAACAACGTGCTTCGCCCAATTGGCCAAAAAGGTGTGGATTCACTCGGTGTCCCAAAAGTTTGACTTGGTATTGACTTGAAGAAGAGACCTCGGTTGATTCCAAATCAGCTCCCAATTTGGACAACCAACAATTTGAGTACATAGTTTTATATCTTCCTTCTAGTTACCTGCACGTTCTTTCTTCTTTTTATTGCTCTTTCTTGTTCCCATTTCACTTGATGAATCAGATAGCAATACACTTGATGATTTTAGTCCAAACATATCATAGTGGACCCACAAGTGGTTTATAATTTATTTAAGAATACTTTGAGGACAAGAACATCGACGACGATAATGACGACAGCAACAACAATAAGGATGAACGATGGGGACAACAACAATAAGGATAACGATGATGACGACAACTGCTGCTCCTTATTTTGTAACGCATATGTGTAGTAGCAGCAGCCCTTTACGGACTAGTGCATCCATATCTAGGAATCAGCCAAGGAGCAGTACACTGCAATGGCTCCCACGGCGACCGTCGGTTGACCAACAAGTCCACCGAAGCCCACAATGTGACCTCCCTCCTCTAAAGCAAGGGAGAAAGGATTGCCCGTCTCATTGCCAGCACTTACGTTTCTGTTTTCATCGGTGGTAAGAGTAAGTTGTGTTATGAAAATGTCGTTTCCCAACATTTGTTTGAAGTATCCCGAGATGGAAATGAAGTGTTCGTCCTCATCGAGGGTAATCTACAAGCGATCATTGGCTGAGTTAGAAATGAAACCCAGAGGAAAAAGAATAAGAATTTGGAACTCTTCTAATGCTTTATCTGTTCTCAGAAAATAGCAATTAGATATAAGACGGTTTTCCTAGAAGAGTGATGTGTTTTTGTTCTAACATGCATAGAAACACAAGAAAATATGTACATGTACATGCGAGTTCGTAGATGTTAATAAAATATGTATACCTCTTGGGATGCGCGCTTTTTGCTTCCAATAAGCATGGGGGGTTGGGTTTTACCACCCACGACGAAGGTTATTTCCAACCCGTATATTACATCTCCATAGTAAATCTTGACCTTGGTAAAGCGGTCAACACGACCTGTATCGAACGCATTCCCTGCGTTCGCACCCCATGGCCCCTCCTTGACAACTTTACCCTGCTTGCGTGCATTAATGCGTCAACACCACCAAATATAATCGACATTATCATATGATATTGTTGCTGTGTATAATATATGCAGTCGAAAGAACTCAAGCATGAAGGCGAATTGAGCTTCTCACCATTTGCAGACACCGATATGGAAGCACTCCTTTCCAAGAAGATAAGTTACGATTGCACGCCCTCCTCGGTGGAAAGCGATGGGAGTATTTATAATGATAGCTGCAGTACAACACCACACCTATAACTGAGATTCCTACGTATTATAATTTCATGACTTTAGGTCTTTTTTTAATCTGAATGAAATAGCAATTAGCATGTCCCTAAAATAAAGATGTCCATTAATCCTTGGGTCACGCGAGCACCCACTTAAGTCTCCACAATGTAGAATTCTTAAATATACGTATGTATTTTAATTAATGCAAGAAAATGTATACTAATTGCACAAGACCGAGTTGAGGACTTCAGATCTTTTGTTAATTTACATGCCCTAAAACAAGACTTTGATTGGGTCTACACCACACACAAGTCTCCACATAGGTCTTTTTTTAATCTGAATGAAATAGCAATTAGCATGTCCCTAAAAAAATATCCACTCACAACTCTGCACCAAATAATATTCTTAAATATACGTATGTATTTTAATTGATGCAAGAAAATGTATGGCCATCCTCCATACTATCTTTCCACAAGTAGGATTTAAGGTTTATTTTTTAATCTAAATAAAATATCAATTAACATGTCCTTAAAAAAAATCTTTTGATTTGTATACCCACTCACAAATCACCACGACATGGCCTTCTTAAATATATGAATGCAAGAAAATGTATGGCCATCCTCCATACTATCTTTCCACAAGTAGGATTTAAGGTTTATTTTTTAATCTAAATAAAATATCAATTAACATGTCCTTAAAAAAAATCTTTTGATTTGTATACCCACTCACAAATCACCACGACATGGCCTTCTTAAATATATGAATGCAAGAAAATGTATGGCCATCCTCCATACTATCTTTCCACAAGTAGGATTTAAGGTTTATTTTTTAATCTAAATAAAATATCAATTAACATGTCCTTAAAAAAAATCTTTTGATTTGTATACCCACTCACAAATCACCACGACATGGCCTTCTTAAATATATGAATGCAAGAAAATGTATGGCCATCCTCCATACTATCTTTCCACAAGTAGGATTTAAGGTTTATTTTTTAATCTAAATAAAATATCAATTAACATGTCCTTAAAAAAAATCTTTTGATTTGTATACCCACTCACAAATCACCACGACATGGCCTTCTTAAATATATGAATGCAAGAAAATGTATGGCCATCCTCCATACTATCTTTCCACAAGTAGGATTTAAGGTTTATTTTTTAATCTAAATAAAATATCAATTAACATGTCCTTAAAAAAAATCTTTTGATTTGTATACCCACTCACAAATCACCACGACATGGCCTTCTTAAATATATGAATGCAAGAAAATGTATGGCCATCCTCCATACTATCTTTCCACAAGTAGGATTTAAGGTTAGAAATGTATGGCCATCCTCATACTATCTTTCCACAAGTAGGATTTAAGGTTTATTTTTTAATCTAAATAAAATATCAATTAAAATTTCTCCAAAAAAAAATCGATTGATTCACATGCCTGCTCACATGACATGGGGTGTTGAGGGGCTTGTCGATCCCTCCGATGGGAATTGTGATCGTGACTATTGTCACTCTTGTTATTGTTCTTGTTGTTGCTATTGCGAGCAACGTTCTTTATACTCACTCCCCCCAGGGCGGGAAGAGTCAATCATTCACGAGGACTCCCTCCTTGTAGAGAGGGGAGGTGACCCATTCGCTTTTACTAGCAACAACTTATCTCTTTGCCAATGTTGGCTCATAGTGGGTATGGTGCTTTTGTCCAACCTTGGGGTCGAAAGAGGTTTAGGACTCTGAGATGGGGTGGTAATGCTCCCACCCAACTTCAGCTTCTCGATGCTCATAGAAAGATGGGAGTCACACCACTAGTTTGTTTGATATAAAGCTCATGTATGTTTATATCTTTTAGTTTGGTTCATACTTTAGACAATATATAGAGGGTTTACAGTTGGTTTAGTAACATAGTTTAGTTAGCTTTTATGATTGTTTTGAGCTTATAAACATAGGTTGTGTGTAGTCAATGCAAAGAGATAAAATTATCTAGAAATAAGCCATCCAAATAACCATTTTAGCAATTTTCTAGCTCCATAAAGTGGTACATAGTATTAGCCAATATATCACCTATGAGCTACCATTGTGACACTTGGCTAGATGAGCTTTTGGGATATTGTCTATGACTAGTTTATAAGAGCACTTGTAGAGACATTTGGTCATAACGGACTACATTAGACCCTTTGTCATGTGACCATGTAGAGCTTTTGAAGTTTATGTTTATAATTTACATTACCTATCGTGTGTTTGCTGAAATTGGTGTCACTGTTGGACCGATACAACTATCATATTCTATGGGCGAGAGGTTTTGTGAGGGAGTCTGCTAGTTGGTCAGAAGTATGGACATGACAAACACATAGTTAATATCTAACAACTTAATCTCTAATAAAGTTGAAGTCGATCATAATATGTTTCATATATGAGTGGAATATCATATTAGCACATAAGTAGATGGCACTAACATTATCATAGTATATTATATGAGTGGATTAGGAGGTGATGCTAAATTCGTATAGCAGATTGGTAACCTAATTGAGTTTTATTTAAAGGAAAATAATGTAGGCCGATATAGATATTCTATCATTAGTGTTGCTTACCCAATCAGTATCAATAAATGCATGGATATGAAGTGATAAGTATTTACGAATAAGAAGTCTATAATTGAGAGTCCATTTAAGATATTGCAGAACACATTTAAGTGTAAACCAATGCACAATGGAGGGCCTATGTATGAATTGTGATAATTTATTGACTACAAATGAAATATCTGGACATGTAAGAGATAAATACTGCAAGGAACCAAGTATTTATCGGTATTATATGAGATCCGTAGTAGAGCTACCATCATATAATTTGGATGACTTGATTATGGAGAGTGGAGTTGATGACTTATTTGGCATTCTACGTGTTTATCTTTAACAATATATGTTGAATGTACTTCTTCTAAGATAGAAAAAGTTCAAAAGACATGAACGTTGCTTCCACTCTCAGAAAGTAGCCACTACTTGCTAATATGGAGGATGGCCAAGGACTCGGACATGGTGAGAGTTATTTTGTAGAAATGCTCTTTCTCGAACCTATGCAACCTCGAAGTGATGTTGGAAAACTTCTTAGTAGACCAACCCAAGTTGATCGACCACCCGCTCCACAAAGAAATAGAAAAAAAAACTTTTCTTACAACTCTTATTTGAGGTTGGAGCCCCCTTGACTTTGCCGCCACGATGGGTGGAGAGAAAGTTGGCTAAGCCTCTAAAGCATATACTATAGCACACAAGCAATATAGACAACTTTAGGGTGATGCGAAGCCTTTCACATTCCCCGACTAACGCCAAAAGATAGTGTCAAGAGTTTAACACCATCTAGACAAACGAAAACTTTCTATAGCAGAAGACCTTGAATAAAAAAGATGATAGGAAATACTCAATCACACCTCTAGTCCGTTAGTGGAAGTGCAAAAAAAATGATGTGACTCATAAGGCCGATCACCTTGATGGGCAACCATAAGCTCAAACTCAACCGGAATATGATAGTCCTCCCAAATAGAATCCAAGTGAGAGGTAGACACGATTAAGTCAAAATTGAAAAAGTTCACCATAGGTGGCAAAGCTCTATCACTGGATGGATTCGCTGTGAAGTGTATATCCTCCTCATGCATGGCCAACCCAACTCCTATCGTGGAAGGATTTTTCGCTATTGACATCGTGGGTGGTGATAGAATCAGTGAGCCGTTAGAGCCTCGAGAATTAGTAGAGAAAGCGGAGAAGGATGACATTCGAACAATTATTGAATTTGTACAGGAGGTCGAAGTCAATGTCCAAATACCCAAAGCGATGTTTTAGATGTGGGGACCGATGACTGCTTGACCCACTATTTATAGTGGTCAAAGGTGACCCAACCACTACCCTGAGCACCCGTTTAGTTCACTTCACTAACGGCTCGGGAAGGTGGGCAACACGACACAATATAGGTGATCGATTGCTATGTGTCATCATCAAGTCAGTTAGGGAGTTATTCGGATCATAATTGTAATATTTTCGAATCCCCCACAATCCATGCAACCGACATGTGGAGGCCTAGATCATGTCATGCTTGCTTGATTTCAAGAAATTACAATGGGAAGTCAGGAGGAAGATCCTTCCTGATTTCAGGAAACAACTGATGTCGCACGTACATCGACGATGTCGGCATGATACTTTGTACGTGCATCTGCACATAAATATTCTAAACAACTATGCAAGGCCAAATTGACCATACAACCTATGCAAGGCCGAACCAGACCATGGAGCGCTACAACAATGCAAAAGACCGAATAGGCCCAAAGAGCGTTACAACAATGTGCTAGGTCGAATCGATACTGTGAGCGCTACAACCCACACGAGGCTAAATCGGCTCATGGAGCACTACAACAACGTGCAAAGCCGGATCAGCTCATAGAGAGCCACAACCTGCCCAATTGGCCAAAAAGGTGCGGATTCACTTGGTGTCCCTAAAGTTTGACTTGGTATTGACTTTAAAAAGGGAGCTCGGTTGATTCCAAATCAGCTCCCAATTTGGACAACCAAGATCTTACTTAACGGTTTATATACAATTTGAGTACATAGTTTTATATGTTCCTTCTAGTTACCTGCACGTTCTTTCTTCTTTTTATTGCTCTTTCTTGTTCCCATTTCACTTGATGAATCAGATAGCAATACACTTGATGATTTTAGTCCAAACATATCATAGTGGAGCCACAAGTGGTTTATAATTTATTTAAGAATACTTTGAGGACAAGAACATCGACGACGATAATGACGACAGCAACAACAATAAGGATGAACGATGGGGACAACAACAATAAGGATAACGATGATGACGACAACTGCTGCTCCTTATTTTGTAACGCATATGTGTAGTAGCAGCAGCCCTTTACGGACTAGTGCATTCATATCTAGGAATCAGCCAAGGAGCAGTACACTGCAATGGCTCCCACGGCGACAGTCGGTTGACCAACAAGTCCACAGAAGCCCACAATGTGACCTCCCTCCTCTAAAGCAAGGGAGAAAGGATTGCCCGTCTCATTGCCAGAACTTACGTTTCTGTTTTCATCGGTGGTAAGAGTAAGTTGTGTTATGAAAATGTCGTTTCCCAACATTGGTTTGAAGTATCCCGAGATGGAAGTGAAGTGTTCGTCCTGATCGAGGGTAATCTACAAGCGATCATTGGCTCAGTTAGAAATGAAACCCAGAGGAAAAAGAATAAGAATTTGGAACTCTTCTGATGCTTTATCTGTTCTTGATCAGAAAATAGCAATTAGATATAAGATGGTTTTCCTAGAAGAGTGATGTATTTTATTCTAACATGCATAGAAACACAAGAAAATTTGTACATGTAGATGCGAGTTCATAGATGTTAATAAAATATGTATACCTCTTGGGATGCGCGCTTTTTGCTTCCAATAAGCATGGGGGGTTGGGTTTTGCCATCCACGACGAAGGTTATTTCCAACCCGTATATCATCTCCATGGTAAATCTTGACCTTTGTAAAGCGGTCAACACGACCTGTATCGAACGCATTCCCTGCGTTCGCACCCCACGGCCCCTCCTTGACAACTTTACCCTGCTTGCGTGCATGAATGCGTCAACACCACCAAATATAATTGACATTATCGTATGATATATGCAGTCCAAAGAACTCAAGCATGAAGGCGAATTGAGCTTCTCACCATTTGCAGACACCGATATGGAAGCAATCCTTTCCAAGAAGATAAGTTACGATTGCACGCCCTCCTCGGTGGAAAGCGATGGGAGTATTTATAATGATAGCTGCAGTACAACACCACACCTATAACTGAGATTACTCCGTATTATAATTTCTTGACTTCGGGTCTTTTTTTAATCTGAATGAAAGAGCAATTAGCATGTCCCTAAAATAAAGATGTCCATTAATCCTTGGGTCACGCGAGCACCCACTAAGTCTCCACAATGTAGAATTCTTCAATATACGTATGTATTTTAATTAAGGCAAAAAAATGTAATACTATCATTCCACAAGTACGAGTTAAGGACTTCAGATCTTTTTTTAATTTACATGTCTCTAAAAAAAGACTTTGATTGGGTCACCCCCACACAAGTCTCCACAAAATTGCATTTTTAAATATATGTACTTGTGTTAATTAATGCAAGAAAACTTATGGTCATCCTCCATATTATCATTATACATGTAGGACTTACGGTCTTCTTTTAATCTGAATAAAAATATCAATTAACATGTCCTTAAAAAAATCATTTGAATGGATGTAAGAAAATATATTGTCCTCCGCCATTCTATCATTCCACAATTACTGGGACTTGAGGTCTTTCTCTAATCAGAATAAAATTTTTATTATCATGTCCCTAAAAAAAGATCCACTCACAACTCTGCACCAAATAGCATTCTTAAATATATGTATGTATGTATTTTAATTGATGCAAGAAAATGTATGGCCATCCTCCATACTATCATTCCACAAGTAGGATTTAAGGTTTATTTTGTAATCCGAATAAAATGCCAATTAACATGTCTAAAAAAAAAAAATTGATGATTTGCATGTCACCTCATAAGTCTCCACTAAATAACATTCCCTTCCATGGAGATGGCGGTGGTAATTGAGGGTGCTAGGATGACATGGGGTGTTGAGGGGCTTGTCGATCCCTCCGACGGAAATTGTGATCGTGACTGCATTTGCACTTGTTATTATTCTTGTTGTTGCTATTGCGAGCATCATTTTTCATACGAACTCCCCCCAGGGTAGGAAGAGTTAATCATTCACAAGGACTCCCTCCTTGCTGAGAGGTGAGGAGACCCATCCACTTCTACTAGCAATAACTCATCTCCTTACTGGCGTTGGCTAGTAGGGGGCACGGTGCTTTTATCCAACCTTAGGGTCGGATGAGGTTTAGGACTCCAAGATGGGGTGGCAATGCTCCCACCCAACTTCAGCTTCCCGACACTCATCGGAACATGGGAGTCACACCACTAGTTAGTTTGGTTCATGCTTTATATAACATATAGAGAGTTTACAATAGCATAGTTTAGTTAGCTTTTATGATCATTTTGAGCTTATAAACATAGGTTGTGTGCAATCATTATGAAGAGATAAAACTGTTCCATAGTAGTGTCATGTGGGCACTTGCAGGGATATTTGGTCACGATGAACTATCTTTGACCCTTTGTCGTGCGACCATGTAGAGCTTTTGAAGTATATATTCATAATTCACATTGCTTATCATGTGTTTGCTGAAATGGGCATCATAGTTGGACCAATGTAATTAGCATATTCTATGGGAGAGAGGTTTTGTGAGGGAGTTTGCTAGTTGGTTAGAAGTATGGACACGACAAACACGTAGTTAGTGTCTAACAACTTGATCTCTAATAAAGTTGAAGTCGATCATAATGTGTTTCATATATGAGTAAAACATTGAATTAGCACATAAGTAGGTGGCACTAATATTTGTTGGGAAATCTTGGGGGCGACATCACATGCGCAGCGGAAGAACAAGAAAACAAAATCCCCTATTCCCAAAGAGATGTTCGTCGTCATGCGAAGATTGATGCGCAAAATCCGTGAAACAAACTGTATATAGAATAGATTGTATTACCTAGGGAGATCGTATATCTTTGTTTCCTTGCAGATCTCTAGGAGAGGGTGAAGGAGGTCAAGCGTCCTCCTCTCTAACGGTGATCCACACAGCAGGGCTACGACGACGCTCCTCAAAACTCTAGGCCTACTATGAGATAGAGAGGGGGAGGAGAATAGGAGAGGCAAACAAAGACTCTAGCCTATGAACCACTGAATCCCTCCCATTTATAGAGGTCCCTTGTCAAACCCTAATGGATCCTCCCCTAGTGGGTATTGGATCTGCATCCAATTACCCAAGTCTTTTAGATTAGTGGATCTCTATCCAATAATCTCTCATGGGCTCTTATTGGATCTCGTCCATGGGATCCAATAATTCAGGGGCTTATTGGATATCCAATAAGATAGGGGCTCCGGCGGATATCTCATATCTGAACCTCTACTCATCGCAATGCCTACCATATATGTGTGACCCTCTAGGCCCAATATCGAGCTGGCCATGAGTCATACCTCTTAGAACCCTTTCTAACTTAGTTAATTATTATCTCTGTAATAATTCACTCGACTCATCGACTACGGACGTACTAGGCCACTACGTCGTAGTCCCCAGACGATACAGGGGAATCCAATCCATTGGACTTGTCAGTCCTCGGTTACCGTGTACTTATAGTCTCTCATCCATCTAATATCCCAAAGACCGTATATCGGGCATGGTGCTGTCAGACCCATACGGTTTCTACTCGAGTCTCGCTCTAATCGGATTCTCCTGGAGAACTCTCTCTCTCAATCCGAGTGACCCTAGCTAGGGATTTGTCTGAGCAAGAACACATGGGATATTCCTCTCATGATGCCGAGAGTGGATGATCCTCTATCGACACTCAATAGTCCTCGTAAGGTCGACTGCCACTCCCAATGACTAAACTGTACTAGATCTGGGACATCCAAACCTATAAATATGGTATCAAAGAGTGGAGCACTCATACAGGACATCCTTGGTGTCTCAAGTCTAAGGACCAGATACACCACTAGGACTACGGAATCGCTGTCTGACAATAAGGTATCATTAACCATCCAGTATTCCGTAAGCGGATCAATCAGTGAACTCATTCTCCAATGAGCACCTGTACTGTATCCCTAGTGTCCCTACACGGGCCACTATGAGACCAGTTGCATCCATCATATGGACGGGTATACAGCACACCAGTATGTCCGGTTATCACGATGTCCCTCTCGAGTAACCTATGATCGTGATTATTTAGGATATGTGTTTAAAGGTGAATTGGTCTCATTATCATAATCTCATCATGATCCGATTCCCATTGCACAGATCCAAGGACATCACAATATATACATGTATATATGTAATAGACAATATAAAGTGATAAATGCCAAAATATAATAAGCAAAAAGATTTTGTGTCAAGTCACACGTGTCATCACTCACTTGATTGGCTTGCAGGGCACCTATGACTAACAATATTATCATAGTATATTGTATGAGAGGATTAGGAGATAATGTTAAGTTTGTGCAGCAGATTGGTAACCCAATTGAGTTTTGTTTCAAGGAAAGCCGACATAGATATACTATAATTAGTGTTGCTTACCAAATCAACATTAGCAAAGGCATGGAGATGAAGTGATGAATGATTACGAATAAGAAGTTTATAATTGAGAGTCCATATAAGATATCGTAGAATACATTTTAGTGCAAACCAATGCGCAATGGAGGGCCGATGTATGAATTGTGATAATTTATTGACTACAAATAAAATGTCTGGATATGTTTGAGTTAAATACTACATGGAACCAGGTACTTATTAGTATTGTATTGGATCCGTAGAAGAGCCACCATCATATAATTTGGGTGACTCAATTATGGAGAGTGGAGTTGGTGACTTATTTGACATTCTACATGTTTATCTTTAAAAATATATGTCGAATATACTTCTTTTGAGATAGAAAAAATTCAAAAAATTATGAACGTTGCTTCCACTCTCAGAAAGTATTTTAAGGTTTCTAAGTCTTTGATGGACAATTAATCTATCAATTACTTAAAGAATTGCTCGATCTCCATAGATTTTTTGTTTGTGATAATAATGTCATTCAAATAAACTAGTAGATATATAATACATCTCTTTTGTTGTCATAGGAATAACAAGGTGTCAGACTTAGAGCTAACGAAGCCAGTAGACATTAAAATTAAGCCATTTTCAATATACTAGGCTCTTGGAGCTTAATGAAGTCTATAAATAGCTTTCCATAGTTTACAAACATGATCTAGATACTAAGGATGGATGAAGCCAAGGAGTTGATATATAAAGACATCTTCAATTAAGGTCCAATGTAAAAAAGTATTGTTAACATCTAGTTATTGTATATGCCAGCCTTGAGTAATAGACAAGCTCAGGATGAGTCGAATTATCATTGATTTAATAATTTGATTGAATGTCTCTATGAAATCAACACATGGTCATCGGTGAAACCCTTTGGCCACTAGACGTGCTTTGTATCTAGCAATAAATTTATTTGGGTTTCGCTTAATTTGAAAATCCACTTACACTTAATGATATTTTGTATGACGTGAGATTATACAAGGTTCTATGTGGTATTATGGAGTAGTAGAGCATCATATTCCTCACACATGACATTTTGACAATGTAGAGATGTTTGAGCTTAGGTGTTGATTGTGGATTCAGTAGGCTCAGGTGAAGAGCTTGTGGTAGCATGAAAATCATGAATTTGATATGGTTTGAATATTTCTTTTTTAGAGCATGTTGTCATGTGATGTCTAAGCTAGATGGTATTATTAGGTTGTGTTGAAGGTATATGAATTGGTGAAGAGTTAATGACACATACCTGATCATGCTGATGTACTTCAGTGTCATTTAGTCGAGAAGAAGACAAAAGGCATCATTTATGATGCCAAGGGTGTTGCTTCATCGGGCATTGCATAATGAATCAATCGAGAGGTAAATGGGGTAATTGCAAAGGCGATAAAGTGTTGTTGAACTAGAGTAATAAGGGAGTATAGGTCTAGAGGAGAATTACTATTTGATGCTATGATCAATGCACTTGAAGGGTTTGAGATGTACTCATATGAACCTTTTGATTGATGGTTGTGTTGGGAAACATGAGGGAGTATCACATGTGTAGTGAAAAAATAAAACAAAAATCAATTCCCAAATAAGGAGCATTGGATCATCGGGTGATGATCAGGCACTTAAAACTCAAAATCACAATACTACAAAAAGAGGATAAGATGTTCTCAACTAGGGGAGATCATAAGTCATTGATCCAAACGATTGACTAATATGCTTAACCTAGAATTATTAAAATACACTCAGTAGACTTAGTCATTACTGACTTCCAATGTGGGACTAATTGAGAGTATCACAATCTTCCCCACTCAATTAATTTGACGTCAAGGCGAGTTCTTTGATACCAAATGTCACAACACTAGTCTGATGGACTAATTAGCCTATAACTCCATTTAGTCCAAACTATTAACCAAAATGATTAAGTTGAAATTATTGTACTACACTCATCAGACTCTTATAAGCCAATCTTAGTCTTTGCCCACTCTGATGTAGGACTAATTGGAGGTGTTGTAATCTCCTACATTCAATTTGGCTTGACATCCTCGTCCAGGCCCAACATAACCTAGATTAAACCCTAGCATAGTGCATGTGAGGCATGGCCCAATGGTGGCTCCACGCCGTGACGAGTTCTCTGACCCTATCCATGGGTTGCCTTTTCCTACTCGCGCTCCCTCACCATACCCAAATACTAGGTCGACTCTGATACCAAATGTCACGACCTAAGTCTAATGGGCTAACTAGCCTATAACTTCGTTTCGATCCAAACCACTAACCAAAATGCTTAAGCTAGAGTTATCATAGTATACTCATCAGACCCTTATAAATTAATCTTAGTCATTGGCCACTTTCGAAATGGGACTAATTGGGGGTGTCACATCATATAGCCCCTAAAAAATCATATTCTGATCTATCAGATAAGGGAGCTCTCACTCTAGTAGTGATCCACATGGTGGGCGACAGTGGCGATGCACCTCTTTCTCATTGCGAGTTCTCTCCTTGTGACAACGCACCACCATGCAACAATAGTAAACAAGAAGGGGGTCGACCCTCTTACTTTCCTCTCACACCAAAGAGGGGCTCATGGCAATGGAGAGATGGGAAGAAGAGATTAGGAGGCTAGCAGCTCTAGGGGTCTAGCCTATGATCATTTGAGCCCTACTAGCTGAATGAGTATCGAATCCCCATCCAATAACCCCTCTAAGTTCCATACTCTATTGGGTCTCATCCAATGGATCCATTAAAATAAGAGCTTATTAGATATTCCAAATACAATCCTCTATTCATCGCGTTATCCACCTTATGTGTGTGACCCTCTAGGCCCAATACTGAGCTATCCGTGAATTGCACTTATCAAAACCCCTTCTGACTCGGAAAATTATTATCTCATAATAGTTCACTCAACTCATCGATTGTGGATGTACTATGCCACTACGCCATAGTCTTCGAACAATATAGGGGGATCTAACCTATTGGACTTATTTGCCCTTATTTATCGTGTATCTATAGTCCCTCATCCATTTAATATCCTAGAGACTGTAAATTAGATATGGTGCTATCAAACTCATACAGAATCCATCCGAATCTCACTCTTATCAGATTCTCCTCAAGAATTCTTTCTCTCTCAATCAAAATGACCTTGGCTAGGGATTTACCTAAATGAGAACACACGAGATATTTCTCTCATTATACTGGGAGTAAATGATCCTCTATTAACACATAATTATATTTGTAAGATTGGTTGTTATTCCCAATGATCGGCTATACTAGATCTGAAACATCTAGATTTATAAGTTCAGCATCAAAGAATAGAATAAACCAAATCATCCTTGGTGTCTCAAGTCTAAGGACCAGATATATAACTAGAACTAAGGAATTGCTATCTAACAATAAGGTATCATTAATTATCTATCAATCCATAAGCAGATCATTCAGTGAACTCATTCTCCAATTAGTACTTGCACTATATCCCTAGTATCCCCACACAAGCAGCTATGAGACTAGCTGCCTCTATCATACGGATAGATATATAGTACAATAGTCTATCCGGTTATTTCGATGTCATTGTCAAATAACCTATGACCAGGAATATTTAGGATCTATGTTTAAAGGTGAATTGGTCTCATTATTATAATATCATCATAATCCAATTCCCATTGCACAGATCTAAGGACATCACAATATATTCATCATATAATATAAAGTGAGAAAATATCATTATTAATATTATTCAAAAGAGATTGTGCAACGGATTACACATGTCATCACTCATGTAATTGACTTGTATGGCACCTGTAACTAGTAGGTTGTTGAAGTGGCTCGCATTGCTAAAGGGGCAAGATTTTGGGAGACAAAGATAAACTTAACAAATATAATATGATGTGATACAAGGATCTTTTGAGTTTGAGGATCATAATGTAAAAAATATATTATATTCAATAGTGTACTCAATGAAGATGCAAGGCTTTGATTTTTGGTGTTAACATATGTGAAGAATAGGAGCGTAGCTAGGGATAACATAAATAACCAAATATTTTATTTTTACAAAAGTTTAGAGTTTTGTAAAATAGTTTTTCAAATTATTACTGGTATTGTAGGATTGGGATAAGTATATAGTTAATGAAGTGGTTTGTAGTTTGAATGGTTGATGACCAAATGGTTAGGGGCATAGAGGCTTAGTTGAAGAGGGTAAGACCAGTCTTAACTATATGTTGGTGCTTTCATTCGACAGAGTCAACTAGTTGAGATGTGTTTGGTGGTGACATGAGATATTATATACCACATGATAACAGATAAGTTGTTAGAGCTTGGTGTTCACCTTCTCCTTAAGAGCGAATTGTTTTAATGGTAGACTCGAAGAATTCTCGACCAGCTTTCTAAAATAAATAAAGACCATAGTGACTTCATATTTATGTTTAAGAGGATATAACCATATATATTTAGTGAATTAATATACTAAATAACATAAAATCTGAAATTATCAAAGGAAGTTGTTGGGGTGGGGACCCAAACATCAGTAAAAAAAAGAACTCAATAGATATGTTATTTTATTTATAGAATTGAAAGATAGAAATAAGGTTTCTTTTGATATGAAATGTACATAAAATATTATTGAATGTAAAAGTGTTTGTGTCTAAACTAAGTGTTGTCGAACTAGGGTGAGTGATAGGGATTCTATTACTGTCACCAATGATGTCTTTGTTGCCTCTATAGTCAATGTGAATAGATAAATTTTGTAAATTAGAAGCGATATGATAAGAAGTACCGAAGTCAATAATCCAATTGCTTGGATAAGTAATCGGAGTGGTCATGATGTTTGCTTGAGGTCAATGGGTATAGTAATAGACTTGGGTCGAGATCAATATACTTTTGTTTTATATCCAATTTTATCACGGAGCTAGCAGATGATATTTTGCTGATTATTATTGTTCGGATGCAAGAACTACTGGTAGTTGTAGTTAAATTTATTTCTTTAGTTGTTTGAGTTGAAGTTGCTACCATAGTTGGAGAGTTGATAGTGTAACGAAGGATAATGACTCTATGTATTATCAATGTGTCTAAGAGACATCTTGTTCAGTCTTTTATTGAAGTTTTTATTACTTTAATTATTTTTTCCTTTGGATTTTTAACCAAATTGAGCTGTGATGGTTATTCTCATCTTTCTCCTCATTTTAGATATGTTCCTCATTAGATATGTTCATAATCAATCAGCTTATCATATAATTTTTCAAATTACATTGGTGAGTCTCGTGCTCAAATTACTACTGCTAATTTCTTATATTTATCTACTAGGCCATTAAGAATAATAGGTCATCACTAAGGGGATGACCTATTAAGGCCAAATTATCCATAATAACTTTTAGATTTTGTATATAATTAACAATAATACTTTCCTCTTATGTTGTTTTTCTCAGAGTAGATAAAGGACTTAGCATGCAAGTGCGAGAGTGATTGGCGAGGGTGGTATAAACATTGGATCATGCTTTCTATTGTAGTACTGTACGAAGAGATTAGTGGTGTTATGGAGCTAGTGACTAAGACTTGAATATCTTGTAGATAGAGATGATCTTATCATAGCTATAAATTATGATTAAGATTTGTCATTGGGATAGGTTCTCCTGATATTTAGATTTTTTCTAGTTGACAACTAAAAGAGTCATCGATGTAGCTTAATAGATTATATCCAAAAAAGAGATTGGTGAATTATGCTTGCCAAAATGTATAATTACCACCTTTAGAGAGCTTGAAGGGGATTAGTTGCTGCATTCATAGATAGAAGTTCTATAGGTTGAGATGAACTATTGTTTATAGAGGAAATAATAATTGGAGTTTCAGATGTAAAAGAGAAAGACATGCTGAGAAGTTATTTTGATCCAATAAGAAAAATCAAGAATTAATTTACGGTCTAGTTTGAATGCACATATGGTGGAGATATGATCTGTTGGAGGAGATCAAATATGAGAAGTGCACAAAGGGAGGATCCGATCTGAGATGTGCCGAAGAGAGTGATCTCTTCTATTATCTCCTGAGTCCCTCTCTTGATCGTGAGTGCTGATAACACAATCAAATTTGTTGAAGCATTACTTGAAGCAAGAAGACTTTGATACAATGAAGAATTTATTATTAAAGAGATTATTTCATTCATTGAGGTAATGTGTATTTATATAAACAGTGAGGGGAGATTTCCCTCAATCATGTGCTCAAAATATATATTCAATTTATACACTTAAATTTGTGATTGATTGAGGATTAGAACAGATAAAGAATGCATAGTTGTCATTTTATATTTGCCTAAATCATGATCTTCTATATCATTCTATATTTGTCAATCCATATTTTCTTATATCATAATCTTCTATCGGAACCTAAGGTCATTTTCTAATTAAAAGAATATTAATTATCATATCCCTAAAAAAGATCCAATCATAAGTCTACACAAAATAGCATTCTGAAATATATGTATGTATTTTAATTAATGAAAGAAAATGTATGGCCATCCTCCATACTATCATTCCGCAAGTAGGATTTAAGGTTTTTTTAATTTGAATAAAATGCAACTAACATGTCTTGAAGAAAGATTGATTGATTCGCATACCAACTCACAAGTCTCCATAAACACATTCCCTTTGGTGGGGATGGTGGTTGTGACTGAGGGTGGTGGGGCAACATAGGGTGTCGAGGGACCTGCCCATCCCTTCGACAGGAATTGCGATCATGATTGTTGTTCCTCTTGTTATTGTTGATGTTTTTGTCATTGCAAGTAGTGTTCTTCATATTGACTCACCCTAGGGTGGGAAGAGTTGGTTCTACATGGGGACTCCCTTCTTACCGAGACAAGAGGAACCCCATCCGCTACTACTGGCAGCACCTCATCTCCTTACTGACGTTAACTCGGAGGGTGCAGGGTGCATTTGTCCGATCCAAGGGCCAAGAGGTTCAGGCCTCCAAATTAGAGTGATAGTGCTCCCACCTGATTTTGGCTTCCCGACACTCGAGGGAAGATGGGTGTGACACCACCGATTTGGTTTTCATGCCACGTCTAGCAATTGCTTGAAGGATATTGTCTTGGAGATCCACATTTGCTATAGAAAAGGAAGGTTAGCCTCGACTACTACATCGATTGTTTTGGAGATCCTACCTGATTTCTTGAAACAACTGATGTCGCACGTACATCGACGATGTTGGCATGATACTTCATACGTGCATCTGCACATAAAAACTCTTGGCAACTATGCGAGGCCAAATTGGCCCTTCAACCCATGCGAGGCCGAACCAGACCATGGAGCGCTACAACAATGCACAAGACTGAATAGGCCCAAAAGAGCGTTACAACAAGTTGCTAGGTCGAATCGACGCTGTGAGCGCTACAACGCACACGAGGCCAGATCGGCTCATGGAGCGCTACAACAATGCATAAGACTGGATCGGCTCACAGAGAGCCACAACAACGTGCTTCGCCCAATTGGCCAAAAAGGTGTGGATTCACTCGGTGTCCCAAAAGTTTGACTTGGTATTGACTTGAAGAAGAGACCTCGGTTGATTCCAAATCAGCTCTCAATTTGGACAACCAACAATTTGAGTACATAGTTTTATATCTTCCTTCTAGTTACCTGCACGTTCTTTCTTCTTTTTATTGCTCTTTCTTGTTCCCATTTCACTTGATGAATCAGATAGCAATACACTTGATGATTTTAGTCCAAACATATCATAGTGGACCCACAAGTGGTTTATAATTTATTTAAGAATACTTTGAGGACAAGAACATCAACGACGATAATAACGACAGCAACAACAATAAGGATGACGATGGGGACAACAACAATAAGGATAACGATGATGACGACAACTGCTGCTCCTTATTTAGTAACGCATATGTGTAGCAGCAGCCCTTTACGGACTAGTGCATCCATATCTAGGAATCAGCCAAGGAGCAGTACACTGCAATGGCTCCCACGGCGACAGTCGGTTGACCAACAAGTCCACAGAAGCCCACAATGTGACCTCCCTCCTCTAAAGCAAGGGAGAAAGGATTGCCCGTCTCATTGCCAGCACTTACGTTTCTGTTTTCATCGGTGGTAAGAGTAAGTTGTGTTATGAAAATGTCGTTTCCCAACATTGGTTTGAAGTATCCCGAGATGGAAGTGAAGTGTTCGTCCTGATCGAGGGTAATCTACAAGCGATCATTGGCTCAGTTAGAAATGAAACACAGAGGAAAAAGAATAAGAATTTGGAACTCTTCTGATGCTTTATCTGTTCTTGATCAGAAAATAGCAATTAGATATAAGATGGTTTTCCTAGAAGAGTGATGTATTTTATTCTAACATGCATAGAAACACAAGAAAATTTGTACATGTAGATGCGAGTTCATAGATGTTAATAAAATATGTATACCTCTTGGGATGCGCGCTTTTTGCTTCCAATAAGCATGGGGGGTTGGGTTTTGCCATCCACGACGAAGGTTATTTCCAACCCGTATATTACATCTCCATGGTAAATCTTGACCTTTGTAAAGCGGTCAACACGACCTGTATCGAACGCATTCCCTGCGTTCGCACCCCACGGCCCCTCCTTGACAACTTTACCCTGCTTGCGTGCATGAATGCGTCAACACCACCAAATATAATTGACATTATCGTATGATATTGCTGCTGTGTATAATATATGCAGTCCAAAGAACTCAAGCATGAAGGTGAATTGAGCTTCTCACCATTTGCAGACACCGATATGGAAGCACTCCTTTCCAAGAAGATAAGTTACGATTGCACGCCCTCCTCGGCGGAAAGCGATGGGAGTATTTATAATGATAGCTGCAGTACAACACCACACCTATAACTGAGATTCCTCCGTATTATAATTTCATGACTTTAGGTCTTTTTTTAATCTGAATGAAAGAGCAATTAGCATGTCCCTAAAATAAAGATGTCCATTAATCCTTGGGTCACGCGAGCACCCACTAGGTCTCCACAATGTAGAATTCTTAAATATACGTATACGTATGTATTTTAATTAATGCAAAAAAAATGTAATACTATCATTCCACAAGTACGAGTTAAGGACTTCAGATCTTTTTTCAATTAACATGTCCCTAAAAAAAGACTTTGATTGGCTGACCCAAACAGAAGTGTCCACAAAATAGCATTCTTAAATATATGTACTTATGTTAATTAATGCAAGAAAACTTATGGTCATCCTCCATACTGTCATTATACAAGTAGGACTTACGGTCTTTTTCTAATCTGAATAAAAATGTCAATTAATATGTCCTTAAAAAAATCTTTTGATTTGTGTACCTTCTCACAAATCACCACGACATGGCCTTCTTAAATATATGAATGTAAGAAAATGTATTGTCATCAGTCCTATCATTCCACTGGGACCTCAGGTCTTTCTCTAATCAGAATAAAATGATAATTATCATGTCCCTAAAAAAAAGTCCACTCACAACTCTGCACCAAATAGCATTCTTAAATATATGTATGTATTTTAATTGATGTAAGAAAATGTATGGCCATCCTCCATACTATCATTCCACAAGTAGGATTTATGATTTATTTTTTAATCTGAATAAAATGCCAATTAACATGTTCCAAAAAAAGATCGATTGATTCACGTACCCACTCACAAGTCTCCACAAAATAATACTTCCCTCTATGGGGTTAGCGGTTGTGACTTGGGTGGCTGGATGACATGGGGTGTCAGGGGCTTGCCCATCCCTCTGACGAGAATTGCGATTGTGACTATTGTTGCTCCTGTTATTGTTGTTGTTGCTATCGTAAGCTGTGTTCTTCATGACGACTCGCCCTTGTGCGGGAAGAGTCGGTCCTTCAGGGGGACTCCCTCCATGCAGGAGGAGCCCAATCCGTTGCTGTTGGCAGCGACGGAGATGCCACATTTGTCCAACCCAAGGAATGGAAGAGGTTTGGGCCTATGAGATGGGGCTATAGTGCTCTCGCCCGGCTTCGGCTTCCCAATGAAGATGCCACATTTGGCGGGAGGAGACGTTGGAAACTTGTGAGTGGACCAACCGAAGTTGATTGACCACTAGTTCGTTGAAGAAACAAAGAAAAAGTTTCTTCCAACCCTTATTTGACGTCGAAGTCCCCCTTGACTTTGCAGCCACGGCGGGAGGAGAAGAAGTCGGTAAACATCTAAAACACATGCTATAGCATGTGTAATAGAGTCAGCATCGGGGGTGCTATGAAGCCTTCCGTATTCCCCGACTAACATCAAAAGAAAGTATCGTGAGTTCGACGCCATCTAGGCAAATGACAACTTCTTGTACCAGAATGCCTCAAATAAAAAATGACAATGGGTAAACTAAGTCCCACCTCCAATACATCAGCGCAAGTGTATAGGAAATGATGCAGACTCATAAGGTCAGTCACCTAGCCATCGGCTCTAACTCAAATGGAATCATAGGTGACAAAGCTTGTTAAATCTCATATTTTAATAATGAAATCAATTGATTTGTTTATTAGACTAATATATTTTTGAGATAAATGATATAGAAAATATTTTGATCATAGATTTGGACCACCCAAGGGCCAAATATCGAATAGGAGAGTCAGACGTTGCGTTGAGAAATTATCATATCAAAAATTGGACGTCGAGTAGAAAGATTGATCGACGTGCCAAAGATCAGACTTCGTGCTATAGGTTTGTGTATCATACCAGAAGGATCGGATATTGTACCAAAAGATTGGTTATCATGTGAAAGTCGATACTGATGGAATGGGCAATATGTCAAAGGAAAAGATAATGTTTCCGAGATTCAGACAAAGCATCGGAAGATCAGATGGCATGCTAAAAGAAGTGTACAACGTACCAACATCTTCGTAAATGTGTTGAATATGTGGTTGATTTATTAAAGTCTTGATCGAGGTTGTTTTGGGTTAATTTGAGTTAATATTGAGTTAAAACCAATATCAACTTGTTAAAAAAATCATCGAGTTTAAGTTAGGTCAAATTGAGCCTAAGAAGGTCAAACTAGTGTCCTAAAGTAGACCTGGATAGTGGTACTTCTAGGCCCAAGTGGTAGTACCACTTGAGTCAGCCAACAAACACTTTTTATGCTTGTTAATCTTTTTGGCGGTAGTATTGCATATGACAATAGTAATACAATCTAAATCAACGATATTATTACTTAGAATTTAAACTTTATGATGATAGTACAACTGAAGTCTAGAATTGTAATGTCAAAAATTACGATGGTAATGCCACTCGTATCCTAAATTTTTAAAAAAATTTAAAATTTTTTAACTCCTTTCTTGAAGCCCATTGGAGCATTTATAAGCTAGGAGAGGGTTCAGGAATCATCCTTCATCATGCAAATCATCGTGTTGATGTACATAATGACTTTTTTATGTAATTTCTTAGGTTGTCTTTGACCAGAGGGTTCGTAACTCTTCTTTTCATAATCTGAATGAAACTAGCATCAATTACTACGACCGGGCTCGTATTGGTTAACATGTCGCCACAAGAAATACATGTTTTCTTTTTCTAATGTCAAGAAAGAGAACCTAAACCCTAAGTCATTCTAGGAACTACAGCATTACACAAGGATACAACAATCATAATCCCTATCGAACGTATACTTTTTTAACTATTATTGTCAACATCATGTGTTTTTACTATTTTGTAATATCTGATTGTCATTTGCTTTTATAATATCAAACTAGATTGTGCGTTCCAGTCCTGACTCTATTTTATTTTATTTTTCTCAGTATTTAATTGATGATTGTGCAATGTCCTCTCAATTTGAGTTAGATCGTGCTTTCACTTGTCAAATATTAGAACTTAATAAGTATATTATTTTCTTTCCCAGTAACTTATGTTTTTGAGGTTAATGATACCCCAGTCAAGATCTTCATTAGATAGAACAAGAGACACAGCCCCCGGCAAAATAAAACAGAAAAAGAAACTCATTTGCATCGGTGACTTCTGTTGATCAAATAGATCTGCAGTGCAGGAGAGCTCTTGAATCCATCTTTCGATGGGACTGTTGGCCCTCAGTACAAATTTAGCCGCCATGAAGAGTAATAAATCATCAAATACAATAATATCAGTCATAACGAAACATATGCAGCTGAAAGCTGATAAAGATGATACTACCGCCTGCAGACGCAAATGTGCGTAACTCCCTTTGCATGCAGAAGATACTACTGCATGCA
Source organism: Musa balbisiana (assembly GCA_004837865.1). Classification (NCBI taxonomy): domain Eukaryota; kingdom Viridiplantae; phylum Streptophyta; class Magnoliopsida; order Zingiberales; family Musaceae; genus Musa; species Musa balbisiana. The sequence goes on from CM017197.1 coordinate 14,624,149, forward strand.
GAAGGGATGCATGGTGGAACTTACGGACGACCGAGAAGCACTTAACCTGCTACGCAAACTACGTCTTCCTCAGAGCGAAATCTTGGTGCAGATGAGCTCTCAGCTAATCTCCATAAAATGTCATCGGGTGCAACAACACAATATTGACTCGAGTTCTTTCTTGAATCTTAAAACAAAATGAATAATAGTAGAAACAATAAGTTCGTGTGTCTCGGCCCAGCGACCAAACACTGCAGCCCGGCCTGCTGTTGGTCGGCGTCCGCTACCCCACAAGTGACCGCCGCTCCAAGAACGTCAAACCGACGGAAGCTACGTGTTGGATTGGCCCCCACTCGCAACCTAGGCTGGACCCACTGCGCCGGGTCCCACATCCGGATTTTCTTGTGATGCGATTTGCGCGTGTCAATTTCCATGTCACGGTATACGTGAAGGAAATGGTGATCTTAGATCAAGCATCTACCAATCAAATATAATATTCATTTCTGATTATATTTTTGCAGGTGTTCTCCTGTAAATTTGCTCCAGTAGTTTTCCTACGAAG